>JAHBCN010000969.1:0-138628 GCA_019359885.1 Listronotus oregonensis
ATTAAAACCGATGTAAATTTTAATTTTAAATTTTTTATTATTTGACATGGTTATCCTTTCCACTAACATAATAGTAATTAAACAAAAAAACCTTTTTTAATTTAGATAAATAGAAAAATTTTGACAGGTCCAGCAGTTTTCGAAGCCTTGGAGCAGACGTTTAAAAAATATTCTGCAGGACAGCCATTTGGTAAAAAAACATGTCCTTTTACACTTTACTAATATAACAAAAAAATGTTAAAATAAATAAATTATCCAAATATTTTATCACCATAAAAAATTATTACAACTGATTTATTTTACCCCGCCTAAAGGTATCGCCCCCCTTAAGGCATTTGTTTAGGGAAAAACTATAAAAAAGATTTTCTTTCGAATACTATTTTTTTGTATTTGTAGTTAAGGTACTTACCTAATATTTCAACCGTGTGGGTAATTTCCCTCGGTTCTAAAGTGCCTATCTGGCAAATGTAATCGCCAGCATCTTGCGGGCCGGCTTCTTTGATCTCTAAACTATAATCGGGGTTAAGAGTGACCCTTGGGTCTGGAGAGACTAAAGTGTTGCCCGCTGACAGGACGGCTATTCCTTTTTTCCACACCAGTACGTAAGGCCCTAAAAAAAATTACGGTGTACTTAAAGAAAGGAGAATTTGAACATAGCATAAAAAACCTAGGTAATAAAATGTGTTTTTAATTATATATAAATGTTAAAAGCCACTTATAAATGCTTTATTTTGCGTTTTAAAATAGGCATAACTTATCTATTACTACATCGTAGCGACTAAATTAAAAAATATAGATTTTAAATTTAGTCGCTAATAAAGTTCAAAATCTGACGTTATATGAATCGTAAATATATGTACAGGGTTTTCCTTACAATTTGGCATGCTTTTAGAGGTATTATTGAAAGAAATACAAAAAAGCGGTTTATACAAAATTTTAGGATTATTTATAAAGATTTTAGATATTACTTTTAGAAAAACAACTAACGATCAAAAAATACAAAAATAGGGAAGACTTTTTTAATATGAAATATCTAGTATTTTATCGAAAATACAAAAACTTTGCGTCTTCTCTTTAAAAAAATATATAATATGTCTATGCTTAGATAAGCAGTTTTGTAACAATTCGTCTATAAATTTTCATTTTATATGCACTCCTTGGGACTGGGGGTAAGCTGTAAAAGCCAGCCAGAACTTCTATGATGGATTCCGCTTGGCCAAGGATGACGACAGGTAACAAAACAAATAGATTTATATAATATAAACAACTCAAGTGCTACACGTTATTATAGCAGTAGTAGTCAGTAATTTTTTTTAGTACAAAATGGGACAAATTGAGTACAAATGGTAGCTAAATTTTTATTTTTTTTGTAGGAAACCAAACATCCAAATTAAGCAAGAGTTGTTAAAAAAAAGTAGATATAATAAGCCATTAACTTTTAAGGAAAAAATTAAACAATAATAAATACATGGGTTAGCGAAAATCTTTGTAATAAAAGTAAATGATGGCTACTGATTGTAAAATTATGTTTGCCGATCTTGGATGTGATACCATTTGCCTTTAACTTCCGCTTTAACCGCAAATGGCGTGAATTTTAATACTTTAAAATTTAAATTCGTCAACTATTTCTGATAAAAACCTGTACCTATACCTTTGTTGGAGAGATTAATAATCACCAAACGACCGCACAATATGCAATTATATGAAAAACAAAAAACATTATAAAAATTAAATATTTATGTTTAATTTAACTCTTTCTAAAGACTTTACCTGCTAAGGTGTTTAAAATTCAACTTCCTGCTTTACAAAAGATGCTGGGAAAATGGACTTGTTTTATAACGTTACTTTAATAATTTTAATGACATGCGATATATTGAACACTGGATATAACATTAAGCATATCTTTCACATTTTTGATTATAGAGTAATTTATCTAACCCTAAATTATTTTCAGATGTGCATCTTTTTGTTGTTTCATATAACTGACTAATGAGCGACCGACATTTAACTGACATTTTTTTAAAACCAAAGATAATGCTACACCTAAACACTTTCAGTTGAGGAATCACAATAAAAACATAACAAAACAATTTTAATGTAGTCGATAAAAAAGTACGCTCTAAAAATAATAAAAATACATCCAACAAAAAACAATTTACAAAATACAGTATATACAGTGGATTTAAACTCAATATATACATTATTTTTTTATCTTTGGATAGCTTACGAAGGCTTAGGCCCAAGCACTAACGTACTGTGGGTGTCTTAAGTGTGGTAAGCAGGAGTTTCTCTACACGGGACTTAAATATTTGAAGACTGAGAGGAGAAGGAAAAACTTCTGAGGGTAGTAGGTTCCATAGTTTGGACACTCTAGAAATTAAGAAACGAAGAAAGCGGTAAGCTCGGGGCTTCTCAAGTTGAACTGTAAAAGAATGCATAAAAGTTGCACTACGTGTTGCTCTGTTGAGAGCTGCCAGAGAAGGAATTATACTGGCTAACGCCTCCGAGCAAAAGCCGTGAAAATACCTATAGAAGAGCGACAGATCTCCTACAGCTCGATGGGGGCAAAAGGAGAAAGCTTTTTTGTAAGCGTGGGATCATTAATAAGATAAACAGCTCTTCTTTAAATGATGTCCAGAATGCTAAGTGTTGTAGGAGACGCCATTCCCCAGGCATGAAAACAATATTCTAAAGAGTGTCTGATTTGGGATACATACAAAGTATACAGATTAAAAGAAAAGAAATACTTTTTGGGTCGAAAGAGGAATCCAAGCTTTTTGAAGCAGCTCAGGCATTAATTGTCTTGGCGTTAAGGTTTAAATTTAAAAACTCTTTAGAAGTGAGATGGCTGACTTATGGCGCACACAGCCAAGGCATATAAATTTGGACTTTAAGTTTGTAGAATGCATGAGAAAGTAACAGAAATATATTAGGTGATGGAATGTCAGAAAACTATAAATGGAATGAAATGAGAAGACGTTAGTGTGGAAGAAACAATGCCAGTACTGAGCCCTGGAGCACCCCAGCATTAATTTTGTAGAAGCTGGAAGAATGACCATCTATAGTAACTGATATAACGTCGATTAGTAAGGAAATTAAAGAGCCTAGATAAAAGCTTAGGTGGAAGCCTGTAAGAAGGAAGTTTGTTTAAAAGCCCATCGTTCCAGATGTATTTATTTAATTATTTATTTATTTATTTATTTATTGATTTATTTATTTATTTATTTATTTATTTATTTATTTATTTATTATTTATTTATTTATTTATTTATTTATTTATTTATTTATTATTTATTTATTATTTATTTATTTATTTATTTATTTATTTATTTATTTATTTATTTATTTATTTATTTATATTATTTTATTTATTTATTTATTATATTTATTAAAAATATTATTTATTTATTTAATTAAATATTATTTATTTATTTATTTAATTTATTTATTATATTTTTTTATTTCACTTAATTATCAGTAAAATGAAATCACAAAGGTAAAACAAATTAGGCTACAATTTTTTTTAGTCTGTCACACTATTATATGTTATATTTATTTAATTTCATATTATTTAATAATTATATTATATTTATTATGTATTCATTATGTTTTTACTTTGATTTTCTATTTAAATATTTTTATATTCATAATTGGCGATTTAATTACAAATTTATTTAATTTTTTATTTATTTTATTTCTTTATTTATTTTTTATTTATTTATTTTATTTAAAATTATTATTTATAATTTAATTAATTTATTTTTTTATCTTTATTTATTTAAATATATATTTATTTAAATATTTTTGTATTTATTTATTATAATTTCTTTATTTTTAAAATAGTTATTATTTAGTATTATGATTAGTCATTCTAATAATGTTAATTTTTAATTTTTATTTGATTATATAATTAATAATTCTTTTAACAATAAAACTGCTTCAAAAAACAAAGCATTATCTCTACAATAACCCCTGCTATACTTTGGAAGAATTCTTAAATAATTTCAATCATTTTTTTGCCTGAGCATGTCTTGTGTTCTAATTAAAATCATTAAATTATAAGTTAAATGTTAATAAATTTAGTTAATTTATCTCATTTTGATATGGTTTTTAGGATTTACTATAAATTGACACGTTCTATATGCCAAGTGGCATAATTATTGTATAATAATGGAACAAATAAAGTATATGAGTATGAGTATGAGTAAAAATATATTCTAAACCACATTTTAAGCGACACGTATTACTTATTTTTAGGAAATTTTTTTACACCATAAAATTTTAAAAAATATTAAAACATGAATTATCATATTAAAAATCCAGGGAAAAATCTGATAATCCAAATTTTATTTTATTTTCCTGAATTTACTGCTGGAAAGATTTATAGTCAACAATTAATCAAGTTTATTATTGTCATATTTCGCAGGCTCACGAAGTATGGAAAGAAAATGTATGTTAATTAAAAATAATGTCCCTATAAAAGTTTTAACGTCGGAAATGGTGGCATCTTGATTTAATTAAAAATAATCTTATCAAAGCTGATAATAAATTAGGTTGTTTTTGGATCTGAAAATTTAAATTTGGATTCTTAACAGGAGATACAAATGTCGGGTTGTTTGTGTAGATTTATTGAAAAAAGTATCTAATTAATTTAAACTAACCTATAAGTAACAACTTATAACTTGCTACTAGCTTGCGTATATACATAATAGCCTATTTACAACGCTTTACCTTATCTAAAAGTTAATAACTGAGTGCATTAAAATTATTGTTTTTAATTTATCTGGTTTTATTTTCATACTATTTTTCTAAATTAGTTTTTGTCTAAAACGATTTTTTTGGTCACAATAAAATATTTAAAATATGTTTATTTTAGCTCTTATTGTTATGTATGATTATAATATGGATATGATGTAGATATATTGTATATTATAGTGGTGGATTCATGTATCAAAAAGTTCTGGTTCATCACTCGTCATAAATTCATTTCTTTATGCGCTTTGAGTGGATTTGCTTCGGTCCTGATACCGGGGTATAGAACTATGTATGGTCAGAAACTATTGACTTCTACAAAATGGCAGATCGCCTAAAATTAAATAAAGAAAAAACCCACAAAAATTAAAATACTGGTCTATGTTTCGTTAGCAAGTCTAGTAAACATTTTGAGATAAAAATCAATCCAAAATACTTTTTCTATAAATCAAATATTATTTAAAATTAGTAAATAAATTTAAAATTTTTACCAACAATATTTAAAACTAAAAACAATATTAGATCTTGGGTAAAAAAACAGAATCAGATAATAAATTCTATTAAGGTTTTTTATAAGATCTGCTGTATATATTATACATTTTGTATAATCATAGATAAAACCTTTAAACTATTAACTAAACGCATATAAAAATGAAACATATGTTAAAAACACAGAATCCTATAAATCAATAAATTTTAACTCTCGTTCACATACACTTCTAGTATCTAAGCAAAGAAAACTGGTGCAAATGACGTAAAATGAAAGAAAGTGCATTTATAATAATAATAAACCGATAATTGTGTGGCATCAATATCAGTTAATTAAATTATATGTGGTTTTATTCGTTTTTAGAATAATAAATCATATGCCAGTTAAATGATATTTTTATGTCATTATATATTATATGTTTCTATGAAAACTCAGATAATTTTGATTTAAAAGAATATTTAATTTTTAGTCAAATTTTTAAAGACGTAAAAACGTGGATAGGTATTTTCTTTTTTGGGGATTTTTAAGAAAGTATAAACATAAGAAGTATTTGCAAGTGCTCATCAAGCAAAATGCAAAATGCAGTTTTGCTATACAGAAAATGGAGGCTTTAGCATATTATAATATTCAATTTCTTCCCATAAACTATTTTGTTTTGTTCTATCTTGGGACAATAACCTATGTGCAATATAAAAGTTTGTTGTTTTAACTACTAATTTTATTACTTATACTAGCTTAGCTTTCCTTCCATAATATGTCTACAACTTTTAGCCTTTTTCTGGAACTATTAAATCATTAAGTAACTTATTAAAATATACTTTAGAATATTTTTAGTTAAATGAAAAATACCATATATTCCTGGCTTTTTAAAAAAAGTTCAAGGAATAAATATAATATTTGTACTATTTTTAAAACACAAAACACTATTAGATCTCAAGTAACAAAAAGAAACCATACAATATAAACGAAAACACCAAAATTGATATTTATAAGTTTCTTTTTAAATGTAATAAGTTTTATAAAGGTAAAACATCCAGACATTAGCCAAACACATAAAAGAACATAAAACATACATTTAAAACACAGAATTCTACAAATTAAAACTCTGTCAACATGCATTTAATTAATAACAACCACATAATTAACTGGAATGCTTCTAGTATTTTAGCAAAGAAAACTTGTTTAAAAACGTAAAATAATAGAAAGTGCCTTTATATTATTAAATAAAAAGAAAATGTAAAATTAATTTCTGTTAACTTAAATTTCACATGGTTATATTTCCTTGATGCTGAAGTGGCTTCAGATAACCTTAAAATCAATTGACACACCACCATTTTTGTTTTTTTAAAAATTGCAAATACACCAGTGAAGCAAACTAATATGTCATTTATGACAAAACGTCATAAATATTAAAAAAACTATTAGAATATTATAATTGAAAAATAAAATTCTTTAAACTTTAGTTTTTATATCTATTTTTTATTCAAGTTTATCTTGACAACGGTGGCCGACTTGCCACCGAAACATAGATTTTTGCGTTTTTTTTTTAATTATATGTTTTTTTTGCAGGTTTTTTTCTGTTTCAGAAGATCCGCAAGTTTATGAGGATCATTAGGACTGAATAGGCTCAGTTCGCTTTACCCCGGGATCAGGATCGAAATGGTCCCATTTTTAAAAAACTTTTTAGGCGAGTAACCCAACAAGAACTTATTAAAACATAAATCCGCCGCAAAACTATAAAACATACATATTTAAAAAGTACACTTTTTCATACCTACTTTGGTGTAAATATTAAAAAAAAAAGAGATAAATACAAAGTTGACATAAATATATTTACTTTTTTGTTGATTTGCTAACTTCAAAAAATAACATATGGTATACATATGTCAATATATAAATACAACACAACATAACCATAACAGGCAATTTAGTAGAAAAGCAATATGATTTAAAAATAATATCTATTAGTACCCACAAAAACAAAAATAAAAAATATTTTAGCTTGGGGTTTTCATAACAAATGGTTCAATGAGTATGTTTTTAAAGCTTGTTAAATTTAATTGCTTTTATAGTAAAAAACGAGTTAAATTAAATAAAAACACTTTTTTTTTAATGTTTCAATATTTTTACTTCAATAAGCATTTCTGTCAAACCTATTTTCTTATTTACTAAAGGTATATGAGTATGTATCCACAAGTGCACATTTTGTCTAAAAGTTCATAAATTATGAGCCTTTTAATTATCGCAAATATTGTAATTCGTAAAGGTAAATTTAATTTTGCTGATGTATTAAAACAACTGTAAGTTTGAGTGCATATATTGGTGAAAGAAAAATTGGTTGAAAATCAGAGAATGTTCTTTTTATTAGAAGATATACTTTTATCGCATAGGTTAAATATTAACAAGCTATTTGGTTCTTTTCACGCTACTTAGCAGGAATAGGAGGTATAATATCATCACAGAGTACATATTTTGCAAAAAAGCGACAATAGTATTAGAGATTCACTTTTCGCCAAAACTTATAAAAAGACTGTACAAAGTCAGTATACGATCTATATTCAGAGCTGTTAGAAATAGTTTGTGCACAATGGAAAGCTCAGTAAGTTGCTTTAGCAATTACTATGAGTAAAATATGATGCAGTAAAGACACGTTATTTTTTTATTTCTTGGTAAATTTGAAAGCAAAAATTTGTATATGTTTGGTGGCATTGGAATACCTAAAGTTCATCATGGAGCTCCATATAATTTATTTGCCGAAAAGTAAGTCCTGTTGTGGCATTTTTATACTTACACAAAAATGTAAGGTACTACATTTCCAGAATAAAAATTCAATGTATTTATAAGCAAAATCATACGGTTTTGATATACCCGGTGATATTTTAATTGCTTAATTCTTTTGGAAATCCTCTAAATATGAGTGAAAATAATCTAGCCTCTTAAAACTTAAATTAATTGGGAAAAATACTTAAGGAAAACAATTAAAAAATTAATTGCACCTATGCATTAAAGAAGTCTAATAGGTATAGGTTCTCCTAAAACTTCAAAATTGTCGAAAAATTTTTCAAACCTAACTTATTTGCCAAAATATCAGGTATAAAACTACATTGAGACCCAGGATAACCCAAAGCTCTAGCAACTTAAGGAATATCTTTGCAATAAAATACTTTTATCTTAACCGCAGCTAAAACTGACAACGTAGCATCTCTACTTATAACATGCCTACACAAATGCCGATTTTTTAAAAATCTTACATAGTTTTTAATAATTAACAGCAGCTCTTTTAGATTTTACATCTTTATTTTTAAACGTAAAACATTTATAAATGGAATAATATTTTTTTAAATAGTAACATAATAACTTATAAACAGTAAGTTATTATGATGTCGACGCAGGACACCTAATAAGTTTTTTAGCACATTTCTTGACTTAAATATTATTTTTTGCAGACTCCAATTTTTTTAGTAATATGCATATACAAAAATAGTCTTCACATAATTATCAACAATTAGTCGTTTATTTCTGTACCTGCTAGCTAAAGGTATCCAAGCTATCGTATAATTATCGATAGTAACATGCAAGCTTTCATTAGCTTGTAGTGGTTTTTTATCTAAGCATAACTTTAAATAATAAAATTTCTCTACAGCGCTCAAAATTGTATTATTATGAACCATGGCATAAAATGTATGTCTAAATTCGAGCCTTTTTTCATAACACTCATTAAAATTAAGTGAATTTAAATAAGACTACTTAATCAATTATTGCCTTTTAGGATGACAGTTTAAGCCTTACACTTGCACTTTTTACAAAATGTCTAGGTGTAGCGAAGTAACCAGGGTTAATAACCTAGTTATAGTATTTACTAAGTGTATGAGAAACTATCGTGTTTTTAAAAATTCGTCATACATAAGCAGCTAGAGAATTACTTACTGGTAGTGGACTGTATATTGGGGCGCTGGATTAAATAATAAATATAGGTTTGGTTAATTGTTTTAAATAAACAGTTTTATTACTAAATAAATAAAAATAAACATGTAGGGTTCACCAAACTACAACTTATTTTTTCAGTTCTAACAACTATTAGTCATATCTCTAACTTAACTTAGTATGATGCCTCTGCATCCACAGACTGTCTTTAATTGTTCGATTATTTAGAAAAGGGCTGATGTCCCACAGTTGACCTTATTTTTAACAAATCTCCAAGCTGCTTGAATGTATTAAATGGATGGATTTTATCTTAGAATCATTCTACACGACTTGGTTGGGTTAGTAACTTTTAATCCCTTTCCAGGCTGCTGTTATCAAAAGATACACATTTCTTTACAACTCCATAAGTTGAAAAACTAGGTATCTCATCCGCTGACATTCGCTTTTGTATAAATCAGAGCAAAAAAGTGAGAATTAGAATTTTTCTGTTTAACGCGGCTAAATCTGTCACAGGCCGTTGCTATGCGACGATATTAGAGAAACAATTACCTTTGTTGGAACTAAATTTCCAACACTAAGTAATAATATTATTTTACATAAATTTACATTTTTAAAATCTTACCGCTCTTTACTTTCGGGCTCTAATAAATTACTAATCACAACTAACCACAACTAACCACAACTAACTCTACCTCAATATTTCTTTGTATATCCTCAAACTAAGATAAAACATGCTTAGTCCGATGTAACCTAATTTGAAGTTGACTAACGTCCAATGCTGTGATAGTAAACTTTTCGCCTACTTAATAGACATGCCTTATTAATTTAAATTTATATTAAAAAATATTACTAACAAAGAACTGAAATTTGTGATTAATTATTTATGTTAATAGATGTAATAAATGTTTTATTTTGACAAGCACAGGATATTTATATGTTCGTATTTTATTTGAAATTATTCTTTAAAATTATGGGTTTTTATTTAAGCCTATAGATAATGATACAAAATTACAGGATAATAATTTCATTTACCTGGCCATTAGAAGCCTACCCAGCGTCATATTTTTTTATTAGTTTATTAAACCATTATGTAAATAAGAAATATATAATAACAATTTAGAAACCGCAATAATGGCCTTTATTTGTTTTAATAAAGGGTTTTATCTTAATTTTAATTTTTCAGTTATTTCAATATAATAGACATATACAGGGTGGGCATATAATCGAGGTAAGCGGCTGTACATCTGACAACAATGATTTTTTTTATTATTATAAGAGTGGCCATGAGAAAATTCTGGAAATTATTTTCAAGTTCCGTATTTCACCGCTAAAGGGTGTAACTAAAAATTAAATAACGAAAACGTATTTTTTTCCGAAAACCCATATATTAGACTATATTTTTTATAAAATTGTTAGAAAGCATAGAAAAATCTCTATTATTTTGGATTAAGGCTCATTGGCGTACGACCGATAGTAGGGGTGGGGGAAGCTCTTGAAAGTGTAATCATTAAAATCGGTGTAAATTTTAAACCACTTATTCAATTTCAGCAAATTAAAATCTGTTTGCAAGATAAATAGGGCTGTTTTAAATATTCGTTCTCCTTATCGCTCTACAGTTCCCAATAAAAGAGCTAGAGGGCGCAATTCGTAATAATTCCAGTTTTTTTTATTTTAGTGCAAAAATTTAAATCGAACGGTATATTTTTGACATCATATTTAAAAAGTAGATAAAATTTGCAAAAATATTATAAAAACCCGACGATGATATCTTTGCTCGTTTTAAACTTAAAGCGAATTAAAGTTTTTTTTTTACGCGCAGAGTCAAAACTTATGTGCCGCCATCTAGCGTTCGGCCCTAGAATGTCTAATTAACGCATAGTAGGCGGCAAAAACAAGTGACATTTTTAAACAATATTTTTTGAAACGTCAACTATTTATTAGATGCTTTTAATTCTTGTCAATTTGCTATCTAAATATTTTTTGCGCGATTTGTTTGTAAAATACCTCTTACAAATGATGAAGCTGTTGATATGATTGCGGTTTTCTTTGAGTGCTTTCAAAATGCAGCAATAGCTGAAAAACAGTATGCCATTCGGTATCCAGATCGCCGTCATTATGGCAGAATAGTATTTCCACGCTTGGTACAGCGACTACGCGATACTGGGAGTTTTAGTCGGCCCAGATTTAGAAGGCGTCGTATTACTGGAAGAACGGAAGAAAACATTATTAATGTGTTGGCCTACGTAGAATTTGATAAGCATATTGGAACTCGGGTGTTGTCTTTAGATTTGGGAATAACTCGAACTACTGTTCGAAATATACTAAAAGACCACATTGCATTAGCGCACCTTTTTAGTACACATATTTAATAGAATTTACTCCTTGAATATAATAGGCATTTCTTTTTATTTTAAGGCTACACCCCTACCATATAATCCTACACCAAGCCTTAAACGAACATGATTTTGAGCGCAGAATTGATTTTTGTCAATGGATGCTAGCAATGATTCGCGAAAACAGGCATTTTTTGTCACAGATTCTGTGGACCGATGAAGCTGAGAAGGGCATTATCGGAACGAAAATTATTGGTCCTTTTTTTGATGGCACATTAACCGGTAATATTTTTTAAATTTTTTTATAAATGCTTTGCCCATTTTAATGGAAGATTTGACATTGGAAGTGAGACGGACCATGTATTTCCAATTGGATGGGTGTCCAGCACATTTTTCCCGTTTCGTGCGGAATCATATTAATAATTATTTTCAAGGGCGCTGGATCGGAAGGGGAAGTCTATTTCCTTGGCCGGCCAGGTCACCCGATTTAACATGCCTCGACTTTTACTTATGGGGTCGTTTAAAAGATATTATGTACCAAACTCCTCCCACAACTAGACATGATATGGAAAACAGAATCCGTGATGCCATTAATCAATTATCAGCTGCTGAAATCGAAACAGCAGTTTTATCCACCCAAAGAAGATTGGAAGCTTGTTTGGAATGTGATGGAAAGCAGTTTGAACATCTATCGAGGCATTAGGAACCTAATATGTTTGGGTTTAAAATCGGTCCTTTTCGGGACCATTATTTAAATATAAAGAGAGATTCGTTAATAAATAATTATCCTAAGAAAATCACATAATCATCCTTTGATGCTGTGATCCATTAGTTTAGGTATTAATGTATTAATTATGACAACAGGATGTATCTTATTAACAGCTTGAGAAATCAACTATAATAATGTTAATTAGACATTCTAGGGCCGAACGCTAGATGGCGGTACATAAGTTTTGACTCTGCGCGAAACTTTAATTCGCTATAAGTTTAAAACGAGCAAAGATATCATCGTCGGGTTTTCACAATATTTTTGCAAATTTTATCTACTTTTTAAATATGATGTCAAAAATATACCGTTCGATTTAAATTTTTGCAGTAAAATAAAAAAAAAGTTTAATTATTACGAATTGCGCCCTCTAGCTCTTTTATTGGGAACTTTAGAACGATAAGGAGAACGGATATTTGTGATTTAAAATTTACACCGATTTTAATGATTACACTTTCAAGAGCTTCCCCCACCCCTACTATCCGCCGTACGCCAATAAGCCTTAATCCAAAATAATAGAGAATTATCTAGGCTTTCTAACAGTATTATCAAAAATATAGGTTAATATATGGGTTTTCTGAAAAAATACGTTTTCCTTATTTAATTTTTAGTTACGCCCTCTAGCGGTGAAATACGGAACTCGAAAATAATTTCCAGAATTTTCTCATGGCCACTTTTATAATAATAAAAAAAATTCCATTGTTGTCAGATGTACAGATCCTGAGATACAGCTGCTTACCTTGCTTATATGCCCACCGTGTACACATACAGCGTGAGTCTCTAACTTGGAATAAATTAAATAAATCAAAAACAATTTATTTAAAAAAAATGCTTAGACCAGTCAATAAGTGTTTTGGGTCGCACTCTTTTTTAAACAAGAAATATTTATACAGTATGTCCTAAATTCTAGAAATTACGCTATGGTTACGGAACCCAAGAGAATTTTTAAAGAACAAATCAAATTATACATAAATGCCCAACTTTAAAGGTGTCTGCCGTGTCGTTTGCAAGATTTTAAATATAATTTTTTTTTTAACCCGGCGAATTCCTACATGTTTTAATATCGGTATTTTAGAACTTATGTATGAAATATCTTGTATATTTAAAATCTCACTTGATAACGTAAAATATCATTGCGAACAAAAAAGGTCCTATAAATTTTTTGATATCGGCGTACTAAACGATCGTAAAAGAAAGACCACTGTCAGATTTGACAACTCCGTCCTTGACCCTTCATGTATCCTTGCAACTGTCTGCTTGTTGAGATACATAACATTCTGCTGTATCTTTATTTAGAAGGTCGCCCCGCAAGTAAATCAACTGTAAGTGCAAAAACACAGTGGAAGCCGGTTTCCTGCTTGCCGGCAGCCAGCGCTGATCTGCGCCGTTGTCTCGCGCCTATATGGTGCAGAGTAAATACCGGTAAAAGCGATCTGTTAGTTGCGTCTAAAATTTCTAGCATGTTTACTAGCTTGAGAAGTGTCTTCATTGTCGCTATTCTCGTCACATTCAACAGACTGACTTTCTTCTTGGTCTGTCATGTTGGTTTGGCGCGTTGACTGCGTGCTTGACAAATCTCCGCTCGTTGCCTTCGGTTTAACAATGTCCTTCAGGAAAAGCAGTTGTCAAAAATACGGCCATTTGGATGCGGGCGCATCATCATCCAGATCTTCAGCAGCAATAAGTGCCTCCTTATCCATAACCTGCGCGTTCTAAAAGCAGAAATAAACTAAATTGTCATTCCGGTAAAAGCGAGAACGCTGGTTTCAGCTGGTTACCGGCGCTGACCTGTTTTAACAGTGTGCTTGTCAGTTTAAAAACATGCATTCATTTTAAAAGCTTATAAGCGCGACTTGGCGCTGACTGTCGGTAATGCTTTCACTGCGTTTGTACCCTAAGACACAATTTTGTTAGTTGTTTCGTAAAGTAAGAGACCAGGCTATTAGAGATTGCTTTATATAGCTTTATTAAATATTTTACTGTTTGTTTACTTTAATATTTAGGTATTTAATAGGAGTTTGGTTGAATCTTTTAACCACCTTATCTCATTAGACATAAAGGGAAATAGTTTTTGTTTTATGGACTCTCCAGATATTACAGAGTTTTTAAACAAATCGAGTATCTGCATTTTTCTTTATTATTTATTTTAATAAATATATCCACTAAGTTGTGCAATGCATGCCAATAACTTTTGAATTTTCTTGGTTGGTAGTATTGTCTAATATTGCTGACCTTTGCCATCAAGGATAAAAAGACTGCCTTAAATAAACCTACATAGCTTTTAAAATGTATATAGGGTGTTTTCTAATTAAATGTCAATATTAAAGGGGGCGACTTTTGGGTCCATTTTAGGAAAAATTTTTGAGATACAAGGTGGTAAAATATTCAAAAATAAATCATTAACATCTGTCATAGCACTTTAGATATTTTAATAAAATTGGGCATACATGTTCTATGTATCAAAAGGCATTTTACGTGTACTTATTTTTCTTTTAATTTCCACCAGTGGCGTTCACACGAAATTTGACCTCCCTATTTTGGCAGACATTAATGGTACGCCACTGATTTCTCTTTAAATAAATATTATTATTGAAATTCCTAATTTCTTTTGAGCAAAGTTATTAACCCGTTTTCTTTTATTCCTATGCACGTTTTCGCTTAAAAAATAAAAACCGTTTCTCTGCATGATCATAACAATAGCGGAAAACAATAATACCATGCAGAGAAATTTAAATTTTCTAGGTGAATTTTTATTTACATTTTTTTAAGTCTGACGCATCACGCTTAAATCTAGATATTTCTCTGCATGGTGATATTGTTTACTGATATTGTAATGATCATGCAAAGAAACGATTTTTATTTGTTAAAGCAAAAACCGTGCATCGGATTGAAAAAAAATAGGTAATTATTTTGATTTAAAAATATTTTTTTAACGGCAATCAGTGGCGTATCATCAATGTCTGCCAAAATAGGCGGATCAAATTTCGTACAAACGCCACTGGTAAAAATAAAAAATTGTGGAACACTTAAAAATGCCTCTTAATACATAGTACACGTATGCCAAATTTCATTACAATATCCAAAGTGGTATTACAGATATTAATAATAAATAATTAATTTCTGAAAATTTTCACCCTGTATCTCAAAAGTTAAGACGTTTAGGAAATACGTTTATAAAAAGTACCTCTTAAAATCGACCCTTAAATATTGACATTTAATTAGAAAACACCTTGTATTAATTTAAAGTTGGTTTTTGGTCCTTTCAGAATTTTCTAATGACCCACTAATAAATGATTAAGGATATATAAGTTAATGCGCTTTTTTTAACTGCTAAATTTAGTTTTATTAAAAGTTTTAATACTTGCTTTAATATAAAATGTATAGTTTTTATCAATTTATGTTATTTACTATAAATTACTCAGTGTGCATTTAATACGACACTTATTATGCAAAATATAATAATTTTTTAAATTAATTTTTTGACTTTAAAAAATAACACTTTTATTTGGCAGGAATTTGTTAAAAATATCTCGAAAAGAAGATTAACAAGTGTTTTAAAATATTGCTTCTTTTTTCAACAATCATCTTTTATTTATACCCGGGATTTGCAGCGAAGTGATTCCTTTTTGAAAATCTGACGAGCAGCCAGAAGACTATAATATAATAAATTAATCCGCCACAACAATATAAAACATTTTAATATTTAATATCCTATTAAGCAAGAAGTATCTTTAAACTGTTATTTGAGATAAACTTCTAAAAAAGCTTTTTTAATAAAAATACGTTTAACTATACATTATCAAATTAATTAAAAACTAAAATTAAATTGTTTTAAAAAATTACCTGGATTTGCGACTTCACATGGCAACACCACAGTATCCTGGTCTTTTACTTTAAATACTTGGCTGGATGAAACAAATGTTGGTAAAGTTGCTGGATCAATTTTATTTTTATTTGCTTGCCATGAATCTAAAACAAAACACAAAGATTAACAATTAAATAAACACACACACAGACACACAAACACACATACACTAAAATATATACAGGATTTTAAGCTAGAGTTCCCGGAAGAATGGGCCTCAAAGTTACGTTTTAAGTGATATCTCTGAAACCTTTAAAGATAGAGCTAAATTGGGTTAAAGTTTTTATTTTCCATCCTTGCAACTAGCTGATTTTCCAAATCACGAAACTTTTTTAGGGGCATTACATAAAGTGTGTGTGCTTGATATATTATGTCCCAAAATTTTTGTTTGTCAAATTTAAGTACTTTTGGCACCAAATAAAAGAACCTTTATTATTTTTACACAAAAATGTATTCTTGGTCAGTTTTTGTATTCGAGCAAATTTTCGCGAAAAATCATATTAAAAATTTACATGTAATCCATCAAAAATACAAAAACGAAAATTCTAAGTAAAAACTATCAGTAGTTGGCTATAAATTGACTTGTATCTGTTTTTTTTTTTAATTTTTGCATTAACACTTGCGTCATCTACTAAATTACAATTTTTTTAAGAGGTGTGCAAACTATATATATATATATATATATATATATATATATATATATATATATATATATATATATATATATATATATATATATATATATATATATATTACAGGGTGTTTGATTAAGGCTGGCTACCGGGCTTATATGGAAAACCGTTGATCCCAGGGGTTCAGGAAAAAATCCTTATACCAAAAGTGAGCATGAAAACTCCATTAAAAATATTTTTACCTTTCGTAAATCTCCGCAAGTGGGCGTACCTAGTAGTCTAATTTTACTACATTTTTACCTGTACTTGAAAGGGTGCCTGACTAAATTCAAAAAATGGATTTTAAAGTGGAGCTAGAGAAAAATATACTTAGCAGTTTAATGGTTTTACTAAGCAAATTGTTAAGTAATCTTCTGTCTGCATTTAAATAAAATAAGTTGATTTTATTTTAAAGTTCAGGGAAAACATAAATTTTTTAAATATTTTTTAATGTCAAATATACTATTAATATTGTACTTCACTTTTACAGTGCTGAACAGATTTTTATATATATATATATATATATATATATATATATATATATATATATATATATATATATATATATATATATATATATATATATATATATATATATATATATATATATATATATATATATATATATATATATATATATATATATATATATATATATATATATATATAAATCTGTTCAGCACTGTAAAAGTGAAGTACAATATTAATAGTAAATAAACAATTTTAAAGCTTAGAAAGTAAGTATAAAAAGTGTGTTTAAAAAAAAAAAATTTGGAGTTTTGTAGAATCGAACTCGGACCTTATTGTTGGGGAATAAGGTTATCTGGTCTAATTAATGCAAATGACTGTTGGATAACATTACAAATATCAGTATAAAAAATAAAAAATAAAATATATTAAAAAATGTAGCATATTAGGCAGGTTTTTTGAAAATAATAATTTATTTTCAATTGATAAATATTTTTTTTATTAGCGTAAACAAAAATCGGCAATTGGTCCGTTAAGTGAAAAATCACCTGACAAACTTACGAGTCTATGGCTTTTCTAATATACTTAACACTAATATATACTTTACTTACTTAAAGGCTGTAAAGCCATTTTCTCTATTTACAATCATAGGAGACTACACAGACAATACTTAGTCTATTAAAAAGAATCTTTTTCTTTTTAAAACTCGCAAATCATTAAAAAACTTAAGGAAAAGGCAGGAACAAACGATACACGGCAAGAAACAATAAGTTTTTCTTTAATTTAAAATAAAACACCCAAAGTTTCCTTTATTCAGATAGATCTGCATGCTATTCAAAGATCTTTTTAGGAAGAATCATTCTTCCTAAAAAGATCTTTGAAAATGGTCGTGAGACCGAAACACGTGTCAGATCTATCTGAATAAAAATTTGTGAAACTTTACACCGAGTGTTTTATTTTAAATTAAATTTGTTACAATGTTTCACCTAGAGCCTACCGCAAATTCAATAGAAATTATTATAAGTTTTTCTTCTTGTTACGTCAAATTTGAGAGTTCGCCTAACCCCAAAATCCGAACATCATTCGGCTAAGCAGGAAATTTAACTACCTTTATCCATTTTGACCTTTTTTCTAATTTTCAACTAGCAGTTGGACAGGTATAAAATTTGCAGTGACTATTTCTGCCAGTATTCTGACATTCAAGCACACAACAATTATTATGCATTATTTTTAACATTTTTATTTAATAGTTTACATTTGAATCAAGCATGATTTAACGAAAAATTTGACCACAGCGAGCGCTGCAATCGATTCAGCTGTCCCCACCATATACTTCGCACCTTGCCAATATGATGAGTACAGTGTTTCAAGGTTGTTAGAATACCCACATAGTTGATTAAATAATTTGTTCAGTTAAATAGCCTATTAGCCCTACATATTCACAAATAGATAGATAGTTACATAACCTGAAAAATTTAGGTTTGGCAACGTCGTTTGGGAGGATCTACTGCCGTTAGTTTTATGGCCTTAAAAGAAAATTGATGTAAAAATTTTCCCAAAAGGGGATATATATAAAATATATATATATATATATATATATATATATATATATATATATATATATATATATATATATATATATATATATATATATATATATATATATATATATATATATATATATATATACTAGTATCCTGATCCTATCACCATCCAAGTTTATTTCTGGTAGTAAACTTTTAATGACAGTTTGTAACAGCAAAAGGCTAATAAACTATGTGCTTAAATGAAATATGACCTGCAAAATTAGCACAGCCTCAGATCTAACAGTTTACAATTTTACTAACGCATTTTATTAAGACGAGAAAATAAATTAATATTAATAATTTTAAAGGAAGGTTATTATGTTTAATATAAACATTTTTCTATGACATACATTTAAATTTTAGTTTTATGTTGTGTACAATCGATTGAAATCGATGAAAATTAACAGGTGATTATTACATTGCCTTCCCTATGGGAAAAATATTTGCACTTTTTACTTTTTAAAAAAGTTACGAATTTCTTACTATAATTTCAAAGCATTCCTACCTTTCTTTAAACAAATGAATATCATAACTTTTGTCCCAGAAACTCCCAGCAGAGAAGCCACGAAATTTGTACTTTGTATAATTCTTTAGAGATTTTTTAGGATTTCAACCGTAAAATGTTTAAACTCAGGATGAAATAAGTTTTTCGTACTTTTTGCGACACATTTATGTTAGTAATTAGACCCCAAGACTTCGTAAATTGTGGCCTAAAAAAAGAAAAAATAATGCCCATTTTTATGTTATAATTAAAGCAGCAGGTATGTTTTTACTAGCATTTATTACATTTTTGTTACGCAAGAAACCGATTTACGTTTTTTACGATTTTTCCCCAATTTCTAATACATTTTTTTTTTCGTCATAATTCGGCCCAATGGAGTACAATTAGACCCTTATAGTAAACAATATTATTTTAATAAAGACCAACTGATTAAATATAATCATTTATTAATTGCTAAAAATTAGTTTAAAAGTCGTAAAATCATTAAAAAGAGCAACAATAAGAGAATATAATATTTATGTCCCTAGTAGCAACACATAACTCTTCGTTTCAAATTAGGCATCCGTTATTAAGTCATAAAATATTTTCACATTTTAATTAAAAAAAATAAGCTAACAGTTTTAATTAAATGATAATGTAAAAATTTAAATAACACAATATATTAATAATAGTAAAAGCAACTTAAAAATAGCGTGATAAATATGGCGTTATATTTTGTTCCCCATAGTAAGGAATTATTATTTTGTAAATTTAAGTTTATTATATGTTCTGGGTAAAATTAGGTTTGACATAAAGCAATAACGTAAAAGCTTTAGAACCGCAAGTTTTTATAATAAGGTAAGATTGATTTAAAATTCTTGTATGAATTTTGAATATAGTTTGCAAACAAACAAAAAACAATAATATTAGCACGAATGCGATATTTAAATAAGGAGTACATTTTCTTAAACTCTTGGGGTTTCGAATATACCTTTAGTTTAAGATGCGCAGTGGTTAAACATCCAAAAGTATATATAAAATACAATAAAGTATTACATTGAAAAGTATGGTTAAGTTCATAAAATTATTGTGCAAATGTTATTTGGATAATAATATTTTTTTAAAGTTATGAAAATTTGGTGTTTATTATTGTATTAACTTGTAACATTAAAAATAGAAACAATTTTAATTTGCGAATTAGGAAAAGAAAAATTAAAATAAAAATATTTAGCTTTTTTTTTAAATAAAGATATTTATATACTTTTTTTCCAAAGGTATGTTTTTTATATACCTATTATTATAACGAACTAGTATCGTCTTGCAATAATAGTAGTAAAAAACATGAAAAGATATGTTATAAAATATTTAATTCTCTTAAAAATTAAAATTATTTTTAAGTACTATAATAAAATAATATTATTTTTTTTAAATAAGAGGTAAGTCATACGAGATGGGTTCGTTGGACTTAAGAAAAATTATACTCATCATTCGTGTTGGATATTTTTGAAAATGTAATCTTTACCTGTAAGTACTTCAAACTAATTTTATTTATCCCTAGTTAATTTTTTTTTATAAGGTCATAATTTTTGGTCATTATGCGTCAAAATCTTGCTCGAGAGATCTTGAGAGAAACACAAAGCCTCAAAAATCCTTAAACTTTTGTGTAATAAAATTTTAAGATTTGTATTTACTTAATATATTAAGCCAATTAGAACAATTTATTATAAAAATAACTTTTCATTACTTTGAGGTGGGTGTATTTTGATTTACCATTCGTTTATTTTAATTTGTTTATTTTTTCTAGCCAATAAATGAACTACTTACTATTCTGTTTATAAATGAAAAATCCTACTGTTTAATTGAATTAAATACATTTTTACCTGTACTTGAAAGGGTGCCTGACTAAATTCAAAAAATGGATTTTAAAGTGGAGCTAGAGAAAAATATACTTAGCAGTTTAATGGTTTTACTAAGCAAATTGTTAAGTGATCTTCTGTCTGCATTTAAATAAAATAAGTTGGTTTTATTTTAAAGTTCAGGGAAAACATAAATTTTTTAAATATTTTTTAATGTCAAATAAAAAAAACACACACACAATTTAGTTTTTTTCGACATAATTTAGTGCGTAACATTTTCTTAGAATTTACTTTCTTCTAAAGGTTAATAAAGAAAGCTCACTTGTAACGCTTATTTTTATATAAAATATTATTTTTAAACCATAATTTAAAATAAATTATAGTTTAAGAATCTTAAAAAACACGCTTTAATGGCGTACCGAACCAAAAAGTAGAAAATAATTTGTAAGTATAAAGAGTATGTGTTATATTGACAGAAAGTCCAACAATTAATTATGATCAAATAATTTCGAATAAGAATAAAATAAAATTTAAATTATTAACAAAATTATTCAATTATAGTAGAAAAGCGTAAAGTGCTTGATATTAAAAAATGTAACAATTATTTTGTTGGTAGGTGTTTACAAAATTAGGGTTATGATAAAAATAAAGTAATAGTTAATAACTTAATTTTGATTTTAATGTTATTTCAAAATAAATATTTATTACTCTTTCTATCAAATTTAACAAACTCTTTATACCTTAAAATTATTTTCTGCTTTTTAGTTGGGTTTGCTTTAAATCTGTGTATTTTTAGATTTTTTAAAATATAATTTCTTTTCTTACTTTTAGTCCTAAAACAACATCAAAATTGGCAAATGCGCATGTATTGTCATTTTGAGAAAGTGCTTTTTTATTTATTTATTGTTTTTATTCTGATGATTCCATAGAAGACATTAGAACGAAGATATATAAAATAATTGCATTATTATCGGCTCTTCCTGGAGCCTATAAATGCGTGCTAAAAATTATCGTTACCAGACTGCGTTTAAGTGAAAATTGCTATTTTAGTCTTAAGTTATTTTAAAAGGGGATTTTGAAGTTTAAATATTTTTTTGTTATGTTAGTAAAACAGAAAAAAATAAACAGCTTTATAAGGAGAAACAACATTTGAAAATATACCAATGGTAAACAAAAGAAGGGGCTGAACGCAGATCAATCCAAGGGGTTTTTGTTTTTCATGAAAGTTCAAATAACCGTTTGAAAATGGTTAACGAAAAATTACAAGTTTGGTTGAAAGAGTAAAGGGTTTGTGTAATATACCACTTTAAATGTTCTTTAGATAATTAGATTTAAATGTGGAATACCGGGTTGCTTCAAAATTTGTAACACACTAATCTTTTTTATTTTTGACAGCCTACAAAGAATTGATACCTAAGTACTAGGATATCGTGGGTGCCGGATTTTTCATGCTCATTTTACAGCACCTTTTAGATAACGCAGTAGTGCCACCACGGAGGTGATTTCTTAAATAGCTACTACCCAAATATCTCTTCTCGGCTGGAGATTGAACCTGGGTCGTTTGCGTGACACCATGACACTATGCTACTGAGGAGACAGGTGTTTACTTTTTTGGTCAAGTGAATGTTCTTAGTTTGTTGAGTGTAATTATATAACTTGATTTTACAAGAAAGCATGAAAATTGCCTAATTTTTCTTACTTTCCTTTAATTATTCAATATACAATAACAATTTTATAAAGTTGTAATAGTTTTAATATTATTTTCCTAAAATTGGTATAAACCTGCAACAATTTAATTAAAAAACTCAATCCGGAAATATTACCATTTCTCTTTAATAAAAACTATATAAAAGACATTTCACCTCATTCTCTGCTGGTTTAAGGCGCATCAGACCCAGGTGTCTAATATAAGCTTTGCTAAAAGTTAATTTGTTTCTTTTCCGCCTAAAAATGTACATTATTCAAAGAGCATGTTTTAGTATTACACCGGAAGTTTTGGTTTTAGGATTTTTTTTTAAAGACCTTACTGTTTATACTTACCAAATGATTTAAAATTTAGACAAAATCAAAAATTGAAAAATTACACACGATTAAAAAATAGGGGGAAAAATTAAAAAATTGTCAATTTTAGAATGACCCTATGTTTTTTTAGGTAAAAAAGATACAAATAAATATTTTGAATTTTATATATGTTTTCTTTTTTTATAATGATTGTTAAATAATATTAATTTGCAGAATAAGTCTGCGGGGTCAAAGTTATCGAATTTGACCTCATTTTTAAATGAAACACCCTGTAGATTTTAATCCAAAAATATAGCATATTAATTTTTTTAAAAATATAAAAACTATGGATAATATTGGTTGCATAGTGTATTTGCCTTTTATGGATCGATTTTTTTGTCGTACTGAATTTGAGATTAGTGGATGATAAATAATTATTGAGAAGGTTAATAGGGAATCTCGCCTTGATAATTTTTTTAATTCTGTTAGTGGAAAAACGGGTTATATTTGCGCTTCCTCCCTATAAGTAGTTGGAGATAAATTCTGCCTGTCTGCTAAAGGAGAATTGAATACATAGGTGCAAATTAGCATATGGACGCCCTGTAAAAAGACTATTGCTATTTATGACACAAAGGGAAGAGTAACTGTACAGTTTTATTTAAAGAAATATACAATTAAACAATACATATAAAATATGGTGTGATACGTCAATAGAGCGTCAACTATTTAGAAATATATTTAAATACCTAAGTCGTACGACATCGACATCGCTGATATGATGTCTTTGCAGCTTAAATGTCAAAATAGTTTCGTTTTTAGGATATTAGCTTTTGTTTTATAGCCAACTGTGCTTGAAAGTAATGAAGTATAAATAAATCGCATAAAAAACAAATATCATTCCTGGTGTGTTATATTTTTAAAAAGATAATTTAATGTGCTTTCTTTTTGAAATAAAATATGTGTTGTGTTTAAAATTAAAACACATGAGGTTAGGTGCGATAGCTTTTTTACCTGATTCCGTATACTTATTCTGTAAACGACAGATTATCTACCAATCATTATAAAGAAACTTTTATGTAAAACATTTTTCTTTATCTCTTTTAACTAAGAAAATATGGGATCATTCTAAAATAGACAGCACTAATAAAGGGTGATTCAAGTTGAGTTTCCACATTATAATCTAAAATATTTTTAACATGCCACTGTATTTGTCAACAGCAACGTAAGATTTCCAACCTAAAATTTAAACAAAAGTAGTCATGGAGCAATATATGCAAGAACAACATGTTAAAAGTATCCAAGCATATTATGAAAATGACTGATCGAGAGAATGGCATTTCGTGCTTTACGTGAATTTTTGGGCAGTTTGGAATGTGGTCCAAAAATTTGAACAAACTGGATCTGTAGCTAACATTAAAAGCCCTCGTAAAGGTTGTTCAGAAAATGCATTCTCATGTTTGGTGTGCCTTTTGATCCGGAAGCGTAATTAACCCATTTTTTTTCGAGGATCATGCGGATAACGTTGTTTCGGTTAATGGTGTTCGTTATTGGAACATGATAACATATTTTTTTGAGAGCAGTTGGAAGCTATGGATGGCAAATATTTCTGGTTTTAACAAAACGGTGCCACCTGCAGGTGCAGGTGCAGGAGAAAACGATACAATTAGTGCACGGCAAGTTTCCCGATCGCATTATTTCACATAACGGTTACATGAATTCGCCACCGCAATCGTGTGATTAACCTCCAGCAGATTTTTTTTCCTTTGGGGGAATCTGAAAAGCAGAGTATACAAGAATAAACCAAACACCATTGCAGATCCGAAACAGGAGATTAGATGCGAAATAGCCGTCATAAAACTTGATTTGTGCAACAAACAGATTACGTCCAGTCACATGAGCCGCAGCGGTCATTTACATGATATTATCTTTAACACATAATTGTAAAAAACTAACCTCAAAGAAAAAAATTTTTTTATATTTTTTAACTTCTAGGTGTTTTTTATATTTTTAATATGGATATCCAAAATAAATCACCCTTTACTTACAGAGATGTCGATAAAAGTGTTTTAATAGTTTGGGATACCAGTCTGTTGGACTTGAGCTGTCCGATAATTATAGTTGGAATTAATAAAAAGTCAAACGTAAATAATTTGGTGCTGCAAATCTGAACCAGTGTAAAAAAGCAAGTGCCCAATACAAAAAACATTTAATTTAATAGACCTAAATAACTTTTTCTGTCAGGCAATATTGCGGTGAGTGGAAATCAATTTAAACAGGAAATATTATTCCATTTTCTGGCGACTAACACTACTAAGAAACGCAAAAATATTTAGTTGGCAAAATTACTTAATTTATTAGGAAGCAAAGCATTATGGATTATTCAATTTTAAAATTATCGTAAGCTGATAAATCTGTCGAAGCTATTTCAAATGTTTTTGAAGAATATTGCATTCCAAGAAAAAATAAAATTATTGCAGTTTTCCGATTTTCGAATCGCAAGCAACAAGCAGATGAGCCGTTTGTTAATTTTTTAGCCGACATAAAATTTTTGGTAGAAGAGGTGATTTTGGAAATAAAAAAAAATGTCGAGGAAAATTTGCTAAGATATCATCCACCAATAGAAAAAATTATAAATTACTATAAGTCTGTAGAACTTGCTACTTAACATATTACACTTATAAATAAAAATGAAATATCAGCCCCTATTGCTTTATCAACAGAGGTGCTTTCAACTACAAATATGAAAAAAGAAATAAAAGAAAATTAAATGTTAAAAAAAGGCTTAAGCAAGGATAAAAAATACGACCTATAAAGTTTTGAAAAAAATTCAATTTTAGCAGCTAATTCGTTAGAAAATCAGAATATTTGGTACAAAAGGTTGGCAAATTAAGGCCAAATTATCAAATTCAAGTTGGACACTGGTTCTGAAGTTGTTATTTGACCTCATAGGTTGAAACAGCAGGTTGGTTTACGTAAACAAGTAAACATACACAAGTTAAATTAGTAGCTTATTTATTCAAATATGTAGTATTTTAAAATTCCAATTTAAACAAAAGTTTTAAGTCATTCGGCATTAAATTTAAATCAGGCGAATCAACATGCACCTAATATATTTTTTTGCAAATTTGCAAATATTTTTTTTTCCAATTTTTATAATAATACATTTAAAATGTGCAGGAAACTATGATATTTTTTTATATTCTCACGTATTGTGTATTTGACATATAATATGTGAAAATACCTATTTAATTTAACAAACTTATTTAGAGTAAAAACTTATTCAATAATTTAAAAGCCAAACACTTTTAATAAAAGCAAAAATAAAAATAATTTTTAAAAATTTTTCCATAATATTTGAAAATATATAATTTTTTGTGATTTTAAAAACATTCAAATTATTTTAAATTGCTAAAAAAACTAAACATTTAATTTAATTAATTTAACTAATATTCAAAGGTACAATTATAAACTTTAAGACATTAGAAATCACAAAAATAAAATATTTTAATATATTTTATTTAATACAAATGGTAAATGCTTTTATTGTATATAAGAAAATACGTTTTTTAAATCTTTTTTATACAATGATTAAATAAAATAAAATTTAGTAGAAGATGCCTAACTTTGAGAACCTATTAAAATTTTATTATTAAAAAAGTACCTAAAATTAAAATTACTAAACACAATATATTGCTTTAATTTAATTAAGTTAAGGCTAACATTTAAAAGTCCATGTTCTGGTAAGTGTAGACAAACTTAAGTACATTCAAATGTGTGAAAAGAAAATCCTCTTATAACATAATTTAATCGGATGTAACATTTAAATTGTAAATTTCTATAGCTTTTTTCTAGTCGGGTAATTTTTATACATGGAAAATACTTAATTGTAGACCTTTTTGTTATTAATATATCATGGCAATTTTTATTAAATAGCTGTTCAATTACAGATTAAAAAAACAGTTTATAAATATGTACGCATTTATAACAATATAAGACACAAAAATTTGTTTGTTCTTGTTATATTAAAAATATAATAATAAATCAGTGTCGTGAAGAAATATGAACGTTTGTTGTTAAGGTTTGTGTGCGTCCTGTAACTGGCTAGTGGTTACGATAAAGTGAGTACTACCATTGATAGGTGAATACTGATTTTATTGACATATTTACACGCTTATATACAAATAATGTACAAAACTAATTCCTATAACAATAATACAAAAATAAAAAGTGCTGATAGTCAAATTCCATTTTTGGCCCGCATGTCGTCGATCTGCTAAAATGCATGTAGTCTAGTGACCTACTTGATGGCTCGCGACGTTTGCTGGGTTTCAATAATACCGGGTGGTTCTAGTATGTTTAATTTATGGATTGAACATTTATTTTTTAAATTCAACAAAATTGTTGTTATTTTTACAATAATTGAATTTATTAGGATTACTTGGACCGATCAGCATAAAATATTGGGTATATTTGTACTATTTAAACATAACTTTAAACCATAATTTAAATAAATGAACATCGTGTCTAGGTAAGTAAGGACAAATTTTTGTATATAAGAAATGACAAAAAAAATTCCATCATAACATAATTTTCTTGACTATAACACTTAAATTTTATTATTATAACCCCAAATTAAAATTACTTGTGTTTCTTGACAGATATTATTTTAAGTGGTAAATTTTAAACTATTTTAGCCCGAAAAAATAATTGACATTAAAATAATTTGTTTAACCATAATATTTTAACCATAATAACACAAAACAAAAAGATAATTTTTGTTTAAATTAATGCAATTTTTATTATTTTAAAAAACTATATTTTATATTTAACCAAATTTTAAAAAATCTAGATTTTTAAAAGGTTTGAATGTATTTATTTATTAACAATACCAAAAAGTTAATTTACACTTGAGGTACCTTATTACTTAAGAGCATAAATGAGTTCACAATTTTTAAATTACTCTTATTTTTAAACTTGACCTTCTTAATAAAATAACTACATTTGACATTTTGCGGACTACAAAGATTCTTTAAATACACTTTTAGAACGTGAAAGCTACCATATATCAAAACCTAAATATATTTTTGGTTTAACCTGTAGCTGCCTACCTATTTTATTATTACTGTACTTAGAACTTTTATATCCATTTAAAAAGAATATTTTATATAATAAAATACGGGGTCAAACATCACTCAAGGCTCCTAACTACCAAGACAGATCTAAAATACCAAACATTTTTAAAAAAGGTACTAGCAAAAATACATTTTAATGTCCAGATGTATATTCATTAAAAAAGACTTTGAAAAATAATAATTTACTCTAAAAATTAATGTCTCACGTAAGATTTTTTTTTACCTCAAAATTAACTTTAGAAAATAGTAATATCCAAAAATCAACCGATTAACGCCAAATATGGGGATTAGAAAACCGTGGTCAAATTTCCAAACTTCAAAAGGGCGGACGAGATTTTTAAAGAATTAAACGATTTTTGATATTCTCTCCGTAATTGCCAATTCCTAAGCAGTAACCCTCAAAAACTCTATGTACCGAATCTGGCAAAAAACAGAGAAGTTTTGGATATTTGGCCTACCATTTTATACCACTTATCTTGAATTTTATAAATCTGACTGCGGATTTGATATCAGCGACTTTTAAAATCGCTGTAGGTACATTAGTGTAAATCGGTTGATTTTTGGAAAATGATTATTTTTATTGGGTTAGCAAAAGACGTAAAGTTACACCATATTTCTGAGGGTGGATTTTTATTTTCTCAGATTTTAAATTAATATCCATCTGGAAATAAAAAACTAATTTTTATTTATTTTTGCTGGTATTTTTTTAAGGTTTTTAATCTTTAAGATCTGCTATTTAAGATTAAAGAGCTTCCGTAATGTGATTTTGACCGCAGAGTCGTGTTTAAAAGTAACAGTATATAACAGAATACATATATCACAGGTAAAGTACAGATCCTTTTTATTTTTTGTGTGGCTGTGTTAGTATTTAGTTTTTTAAAATGTCCTTTTAAGTTTTAAATATACCAGTTTTATGTATTACGGTCGTCAGTCCTGGTTAATTTTAAATTATAATTAATTTTATATCGCTCTTTTTGCTTCTTTTACTAGCTTTCTATTCTAGTCGGGTAATTTTTATACATAAAAGATTATATACGTACGCTACATAAACTGCGAAAGAAAGTATTTATGTGTTATATTAAAAAATAATAATAATAATATAAAATGGCTCTGCAAATTTCTCCTGCTATTTTAAAATATTTTTTAACCAAAATACCAGTAAACATAAGTAAAAATATGTGTGTTTCCAAAGTAAGAAATTATATATTAAAATTCCTTTTTTTTTGCAAAATTGGTAGTCAACAATTTTTAGTTTTAAAAACCATTTTAAAAGACTATGAGTATTTATTTGAAAAAAGCAAATTTAAGGTCAATTAAACAAAGCGGCTTATTTAAAACTAAGATCCTAAGAGCGCCATATAAGCAATGAAATTTTACTATTTAAAAAAGGGGATGTCAATTTAAACAAAAGTATTGTACTTTAAATATAACCTACATAAACTTTAACGACACATGACAACAAAAGTTTTGTTCGAAAAAGGAAAATAGTTAGACAAAAATATATTTAAGTTGTGGTATGGGTAGCTATCATCTTCTAAAAGAAGGTGGCAATTTATAAGCAGAATGAACTTTTTAAATTTATTGGTAGGCATTATACAGGTCAAAATAATAGGGTTAAAAGGTGTAAAAACTCTATAAATATAAATGTATTACGAAAAAAATCTCGATATTGTGGCAAGAAATATTAATAGTGGAGTGAAATTTGGAAGGAAAGTCGCTTAGTTATCGAGAAAAAAAAACCAGCGTAGAACCAAACCACACTTAGTGGGATTCTTTAATAAGGTAGTCGTGTACACAAAATCACTTTTTACGACATTTTTTAGTGGTCGAGAACTTTTTTATTTCGAAAAAACCCAAAAAAATCGGTTTTCAATAAAACACGTTTTTTAACATCTCCACTGCTATATCTCTAATTATATTCATGCTATCAAGTTAATTTTTTTTAGATTAAAGTAGGCACAATAGCGCTTCGAACAACATCCCACTTAAAGCCGTTTTTTTTGTGTTTAATTTTTAAATTAGTAGAAAACTCAAAATTATTATTTTCAGTAGCGTAATTTTAGGCAATCGAGAAAAAAGTTTATTATTAAAAATTTATATATACATGCTGCGTACAAATTGTAGCTAATGTTTAAAAAAGTTTTAAAAATTTATTTTTTTTATATTTCTTTTATTGTATTGAGTCAGTGATATTTTTTTAACGGGCCAAAGTCATATTTTTGCGCGCTCGACTTAGCGAGCCGGCCGACTGCAAAGATCTTACAGCCCGGTGGGAGTGTAGTAGATTAAGTTTTATTGACAGGTTTAAACACAGATCTAAGGGCTGCTTAAGTTGTTTAGAAAAGGAAAATTTAAAATATCCAAAACAGGTGGGTATATTTTTAAACCCATTCAAAAAATATCAATCATTGTTATTAATTACCCACCTAATTAGTAAGTTTATTAAACTTCTTTTTATTGGGTGCAGGTAAAGAAAACCACCCACGGAATTCGTTATTTTTTGATTATGCATTCAAAATTTCATTATTTTTGGAACACTTTGAGCAACAAAAAATTGCGAATTCTTTATGTCTTTTAATTAAATTTGAGAAATATAGTACATAAAATATAAGCAATATAAACTAGGGCTTCGTTAAACGTCTTTTTTAAACACGAATATATAATTTCTTTTTTTTTTTCATATAAAGAGATGATACGATACCGCTCTTTGACGTGTCTAAATGCTGCTTGAATAAGGAATGTTGTCAGATTTTTTGTAATAATTTGTTATTATTAAAGGTTAATTTTTATAGAAAAAACCAACCAGAATCAACAAACAACAACTTTCAAACTATTACCTAGTTCTGGTTAGATCCTAGTTAGTTCCGGTTAGGTTTTCCTCGTTAAATTCTAAATTTTCTTAATTATAAATGGGCCGTTCTGGTCGGTCATGATTAGTGCTGGTTAGTTAAAGCGGCTTTTTATTTTCTCTAATTATATTTGTAACTGGCTCAAATTTCAATTATTTTTGATTTATTGAAAATTATCCTTATGGTAATGGCAAAGTTTTTTATTATAAATTAATAATATTTTCGTTTAGCAACACTGTAAACATCTTAAAGCGGTGCATGTATTTATTACATATAAATCATAAATGGTTCAAATAAAATGTCAAATTATGACCAACTTTTAGAATTTTTATTGCGCTTTTCTTGGTGAAAATCACTTTATCCGCATTTTTTTGTCTTAAATAGTAATATTTAAAGTATATTTTACATTGCAAATTTTAAAATCGTCCCTTTCCGTGGGTAATTTTCGTTACCAGACCCAAAAATGTAATATGTAAGTAGTTATTCATGCACTTTATTATTAGCATTCCTTGTAAATTTAATCCATTTCTGCCTCAAAAACTTTAATGTTATTGCAAGAACGAGAACTACACTTCTTACAACATTTTAGGCCTTCTTTTACACAAGTACATGTTGGAAATATAATTTTGGGTTGACATAAAGCCATTGCACTACGTATTACGGCAGCAGCTCTTAATAAACTTTAAGTTTTAGACATTTCTTTAGGTTGTAAAAGTTCTATCTGAACATCACTACCAATACTCGCAGAAGAGGTAGATATTGTCGAACTAGTTTCGGATAGGTTCGTGGCAGTGTTGGAAACCGTTTTCCTATTTTTGTGCGATTTTATGTTTCTTTCAGATATGTAGTGGCTGTAACATAATTCATGATATTTATCATCAAACACAAATAAATCTTCATAGCCACGTAATTTAGATATCATATTAATGTCATTTCTATTCCTGGTAGCTTTATTAATTTTTCAATAAGTAGCTTTTCTACTACCTAAAAAGATTCAATACTATGTAAAAAAATGAATACCTCAAACATTATTTATAAGAATAAAATTCGTATTTTGTTTCAGTACAAAATATAAACTAATAAAAAGGTATCAACTATACTATGTAGGTACATAATAATATTTAAACTACTTGTTTAAACAGATTTTTAATTTAACTTTTTTTCTTTTTACTTTTACTAGTGTTGCAAAAAAGCACATTTTTCTAATGTTGAAACTATCGCATTTAAGTTTAGTGCCACAATAATTTGAAGGACCGGCGCCACTGTCTGATTGCAAATTATGATAATGGAATAATTTGTGTAAGATTTACGACAGTCTTTAGGATATTTTATTTTAATTTCTCCATTTAAAATATCTTTTTTTAAGAATTTCTTTTGCTAGATTGTCCTGCCTTTTTTCAGCACTGGATAGAAATGATAACAATCCTTGTATTCTAGGTCTTTGTAAAACATATTTGTATCCATCATACACAATTTTCTTACAAACAATTCGCTTTATTGTTTTAAAATTGTAAATACATACAGCACACTCTGAATTTCGACAACCACCACTACTAATGTATTACTACGCACGCTATCCGCATGCGGGGTCTATTGGGTCCCCAACATACTTTTTTACGTCTGAAAAAAAGTTGCTGTTGCCAAACGATACGCTCTAGGAAAAAACTTTTTTTTTCAAAAACTTTTGTTATTAATTGGCTATATTTTCTTCGCTGCATGTATGAAAATATTTTCAAAAATAAAAAAGTTTATCGATTGTTGAAAATTTCAATACAAAAAATATATATTTTTAGTTTGTCTGATTTTTAAAGGAATGAAAGTGCGAATTGTGCCCAAACAGTTTATAAGGTTAAAAGCGCTATAGTGTGGGCTTTAATTTGACACAAAAAAATTTCGGTATCTTTGATAGTTTTACTGCCGAGTGATGATCGCGTTGTTAAATTTAGCAATGGACTTAGCATTTGTTAAAAGTTAACAACGGTTTAGAATGTTTAACAAGACGTCATTGTCAGTGTTATTTAATGATTTTAGTAGGCAACCTGTCAAAATCTGACATTTTGTTAAACATTCTAAACCGTTGTTAACTTTTAACAATTGCTAAGTTAACAACGGTTTAGAATGTTTAACAAAATGTCAGATTTTGACAGAATGCCTACTAAAATCATTGAATAACACTGACAGTGACGTTTTGTTAAACACTCTTAACCGTTGTTAACTTTTAACAATTGCTAAGTGAATTGCTAAATTTAGGAACGCGATCATCACTCGGCCGTTAAAGTTATGGCGGTGGAAACAAAAAAATATATATTTTTTTATATTTAAAAAATAATCACTTTTTATTAATTTAAAAAGTTCAAGACCACAAAAAATGTCGTAAAGTACGATTTCATGTGCCCGGTGACATACTCAAAGGAACCTAACTTGTTTGACCTGGTTCTACGCCAAAAAAAACAACGACACGATAGACTTACGAAATCACTCCGCTATAAAGATTTTTGTAATATACTGTATCTATATTTCCTTAAGGTAGTTGGGTCATGCAAGCAACATCTTAAGAAATCCTTCAAATTTTGAATATAAGTTATTAAATGTACAACACATGTGCTGGTAAAATTTAAAGAAGATTGACCACGTCTAATACGAGATAATCGTCATTAAAAATTGCAATTTTTGTACATGTAGCATGGAAGAAGCGTGGGAAAATGACAGGTTTATTAACTTTTGCCTTTGAAGGAGACTTACCATCCTTACGAAAAACTAGTATAATGAAGAAAAATATATTTTGAATATTTAAAAAAAAAATGAAAATTTTTCACCACGTAGTTTGGACAAAAACTAATATTAATTACATCTTTAGAGAAATATTTTTACGGGTAGGGATATGAGAAAGAGCTGCAAGTAGATGAACTGGCAACGTTGAAACGAGTCCAACGGCGGAGTAAAAGAAAAAAGCGCGAAATTACCAAACGACTAAAAATTAATTTAAAAATGTATTATTTTTTTTATTGAATGATAATAATAATAAGTATATTTAATCATAAAAAAGGGTTAATTACATTGTATTATGGGTTTATTAAAAAATTTAATATCAAATACAGAATATACTAGACAATATATATATATATATAAATATATAAAACAAAACTTGACAAACAATATTTATTTATAATTCATATTTTTAACGATTTATTAATAGTACATTATAAACTTAGGGACTAAAGCGATACTTTTAATCCCGCGGCAAAAGGTTGTTACCCCGACAGTAGGGAGGGTTACAATTCGCTAAGGGATTAAAAGACGCTTTAGTCCCTAGGTTTATATACTATTTGATGTACTTTAGGTAATAAAATTAAAAAAAAACTATTTAACGGTACTTTAACATATCGATGGAAGCGAGGCTGTCCTATGTGAGTTCCTATGACACTAAACAAAATCTAACGCTATTAAACTGAAATTGTCAAAAATTGACCATTCGTGGTAATGGATATAGGGAAGAAAAAATACGAGAAGCAGTTTTCCGAATATAAAAAGTGGAGCGCCAGCCGCAATGTTGAAAACATTACGTAAGAAAAGGTGCTTCTGGCCTACTTCTTGAAGAAATCGACCTAGTTGAAAAAATCAAAGGTTCTGGATTTGGATCAAGTAAAAGAATTTTTAGTAACAGCACCTGATAAGGAATTTCTGGCACACAAGGTAGTTAGTATCTAATGTAGCATTTGGCTATTTATGCTCCTACATCGAAATTTGTCGATTTACTGGACATAAGTTATTCAAAAAATAGCAAAGTTTTTTTTTTCAATTCCTATCTCAATTTTTTAAGAACTATGCTACTATAACAAAAATAACCGTATGAAAAAGATTAAGTGAAAAAACAGTTAAATAAACAAGTGAAACTTTGCTTCATTTATAGAATATAGTTTTTAAGATCCATCGCATCGATTGCAAATGAAATTTAAAGGGTTTAAACAGAAAAAAATGCGGGACAGCTATATCTCGGGCATTATAACAGTTTAAGAAAAAAAAATTGTAACCGGTAGTTTTGTATTGCTAAGGCTTACATCCAATTCGTTTTATTATACTTAAGAAATCCTTTATATAATTTCGTAGTTTCATAAAAATTCTACATGTATTTAATATATCATCTCCAAGAGCCTACATTACTAAAGTTATATTAACAAAAGCAGTATTTTTTAACTTTTTGTGAGGTATTTGATGTGCGATGCGAGACTATTAGAAGGTGCCATAGGGTAATAATACCTAAGGGGCTTTATTTGTAATCCGTGCTCAGCGAGCGCCAACGTCATTCTAAGCGACTAGATAATTCAGACTACGTCAGATTGAAGCAAATTCGTCAATGCTCGCTGAGCACAGATTTCAAACAAAGCTTCCTGGATGTAGCAGCATAGTGCACAGCCTCGTACAGTATGCGTAAAAAGTCACTATCAAAATAAAACGTAAAAAATTTAAAACTGGCGTTTTAATCAATAAAAAATATTACCTATAAAAATTAGCTCTTCTGTTTACTGTTATCGACAAATGTCAAAAATTTCGATTTTTATTTGCTTAGATTTTATAAACATGTAATGTTTGTCAAGCCATTTCATTCTCCCATGAACGAGTGGTATCACTTGGTACCACCTGTAATTGGTACCATAGACCTGATAGCTTTTAAAAACTTAGAATAGGAAAGTAAAAATCTGTTTTTTCTATTTTAGGCAGTTTTTGCTCAGTAAGCAGTCACAGTGACTAAATTATTAAATTTTAACTAACATTATTTTGAAAACTGGTAAATATTGATGAGGTATTTTACACAAAAATGTTTAGAATTGGCCATATAATTCTATACACAATGGAAACACTATGGGCTAACACACCGTGAATACATCGTATATATGTTCCACTGTTCCCAGGATTTCCATATTGTATACATATGTATAACTATAAATTAAAATTCTAATGTATTGTTTTTTTGTATCCATCTTGGATTTAAAGTGTAAAAACCATGGATTCATTGTGTAATCGCTTTGAATACTTACTATGTATTCATCATGGATTTGCTGTGTAAGCGCCGTGGCTTTAGTAAGAAACCACTGTGGAAGCACGGTGTGCTTATGGAACAATTTCACTGTGAAAACATCGTGGAACCTGTGGGTTTTCACAGTTTTTTCATGAACACAGCGCTTTCACAGTGACATCACCGTGGGCTCAAAGATACAAGGGTAATTTATTAATTATGTAGGTATTATTATATGTATTATCAGTAAGTAACAATAAAACCCTAAAAATACTCCTAACGCCGTTAATGACTGGCCCATAAAAATAAACATCAGCCTAGCAAGTGTAACAAAAAATTTATAGACGACCAAATAAAATTACATATTTGCGCAAGCTATCTTCATAAATGAAAACTAAGCTGTCGTCGCCCGTCTGACGTATCCGACCCCGCCGTGCTCCGTTGGTTTGCCGCATTGCCAAATTCAAACAGCATTCCTCAATGAATTTAATTAACTTAAACAAAAAAAGATTGAAGGCACTATAATATATTATTTTTAAAAATAAAGACATATTAAACCTAAAGATTAGACCTGTATTTAAAAAATATAGGTGTAATATTTATTAAAAGAAAGCATTAAGTGCTTCAAACTTAAATGATAAATTAAAAGTGTTCAAAACTTGGCAACAACCTTTTGGTTGTTTAAACAAATTCGGTATAAGTGAAGCTGGACTGTACAAGCCGAGTAGGAAAATAAATATCCGACGTTGCCAGATTTTTAAATACGCTAATTTATCGTAGTGCGATAGTGTAAGGAGTACAGTCATGTTAAAAAATATTGACCTGCAACCATGGTGCGTATGATATGGGTAGTAAGCCAAAACTTTGTAACTGGACTGTAGGGAAAGAACTACCTTAAGCGTCTCATTAATGTATTGCTTTAACTAAGCCAATTAGACCAAATATAAACAAAAATTTCTTATTTAAAATATAAATACTACCAATAAATAAGAAAATGTCACCAAAAATATAGTATAAGTATACTTAAAATTAATGGAGAAAAAGGTCTTTCAATATAAAAATCTACAGCATCGCCCGCCTATTATATATATATATATATATATATATATATATATATATATATATATATATATATATATATATATATATATATATATATATATATATTTCAATTTTATATAAAAATTATAAATTTTTTAAAACCCGACAAGGCTCAGCAACCATCGCAAATAGTTTTAAATTCAAATTTATTCGGCTTACCATGAATGTAAAAATACCATTTTATTTTTACATGCTATGACTGGCTGTAATACAACCTCTGCAATGTTCCGAATGGGTAAAACAACACAGCTTTTAGATTATTTAAAAAACAAGTCTTAGTTAAATGTACTAAAGTTTTTAAAGATATCAACTCTATTTCAGGAACTATAATTACCCACAAAATTCATATACGTAGGTCCACAAAAAGTTTCTTGCATAGATAAGTTACGTAACTTATCTTTTGCAAAACACACTCAAAATTAAAAACGTATGCAATTGGCTTGTCTTCCTCCAACCTCGGCTTCTGCTCAACAACATTTTTATCGGGTATATTATCAGGTTTAAGTGTGGCTTCTTAATCAACTGAACCCAGAAGAATGGGGTTGACAGCTTATTAATAATGTATTGGTACCAATCCACACACTACTTCTATCTGCATCAGAGAAGCCCCTTAATTCTTTTTTTTTTGCAAAAGGGGAGTAATGTGAAATGCGGCTGCGAAAAAATTATTTTTTTTCATCAGCAGACACCAGTTTTAGGACCAGTCGTGTTCAAATGTTGAATCTCCAATAGAAGAAAATCCTTACATCAACGACGAGAAGAAGAACGAGAAGAAGATGGAGAAAGAGAGAAAGAAAAAGAAGAAATTAAGAAGCAGAAGAAGATATTAAATGAAAAGCCCCCTAATTTTACTAGGATTTAAGAAAATAGACCGTGGAGTAGGCCTACTAGGGAAACCACGTTAAAAAAAAATCGCCAAGTACACTACCTTTCAGGTGGCGTGGGAACGTGTGCATAGTATAGGGAATAAAACTTTTGTAAATTTTAAAATTCCTTTTTCTTAAAAATGGTAGGCGGAAAAAAGTCAAGGGACAAGGACATTTGCATAATCTACAATTTTTGTCTAAAAAAAAAGAAGTTTGTTTCAAAATGGATTCTATTAATATATTGAGACGTTATATATGAATTAGGCACCGAAATCTTAAAACAAACAAAATAAGACCTTATATATTAAAATTAATCGAAAGCTCTCCAGCACACTTGCAGTACATTTGTTACATTCAACCCTGCTTTTGCGCCTTAGCTCTCTGCCCTCTGGGTTTAGACTCTTTACGTGTTTTAAAATAAGTGGGTATTGCCCTCCCCACTCCTGTGATGGATTTTTACGTATATCTTCGATGACGGCCTTTGCTTGAAAAAAATTGCGGCTTTTACCCCTTATAACTATTTCCTGTATCTAGTAGGGTATCTGTCTGCGAGGAATTATATTTATTTACATTAAATGAACAAATTGATTTGGAAAAATGCCATATCACTGATGATAGCCTTTCGTCCAAATTTTCACCCTTGTTCGCCACTTAGACCAGGGTCGATAATTTTTAAAATAAAAAAAAATAGGAGGATCAAACCTATTGGAGAAGGAAGAGAATAACAGAAAAATGAACGGAAAATTAATTTACGGGCGATCTGAAGTGGGAAAGTTGAAGGGGGTAAGTTTTTAAGGGTAAAAAGGTTTATCTCGATTTCTGGCAAAACTAAAAGTCCTATAAAAAAAAGTTAAGTGGCAAAGTTGTAGGTAATAAAAAGATCTACAACTTTTAAATTACCTTAAAATTTAAATAACCAAGTTTTTGGTTTTTTATTTTTATCTTCTACATTTTTTTTACAAAAATTTGGTAAAAACTTGCCTTTTTATGTCCCACACGCTGTAATATTTTTGATTTAATATACTACTTTTTTTACCTTATTTTGACTTAATATCGAAAAAGCACCCTAATTTTCAATTGAAAATTCTTCTGTCAAAATATTTGCTTTTATAATAAAGTCGTTCGGCTTTTTGTTTGTTTAAATCTCTTTTTCTGATGGTGTAAAAAAATATACATTACTATGGTAAATGTGCTCAGAAAATGCAAAGAAACAAAAAAAACTTAAATCCTTTTTTTTTTAATCATTATGTACATTTGGTTGTTAATTATAGTAGTATATTTCAATTTGCAATTTTGTGTTTATCCATGTAACATGATATCTTACGTTTTTCGAATAACTAAAGTGTTAATTTTAATAAATAGCTTAAAATTGTACAGGGTGGTGCGATTTCGACTGTTTTAACAGGAAACTCGTATTTCCTGACCAGATAGAAAAAAATTGACATAGGTGTCTTGGGCTCGATTTTCGAAATTAGATGAATGGTGAAAACCGCATCCCGAAATCTCTATAGGAATCCGAGATATAGGGCGTTTTTCATTTTTTGGCCATTTTGAAAAAAATGTAAGACCGTCAAAACTTCCCAAAACGGTGTAAACATTCTTAAGGCACTTTTTTGAGTGGAATCCATTGGACTACTCAGATTTTTAAAATTATTTTTAGTTTCGCTGAAAATATATAAAGTTGAGTTTTTTTAAATATAAATCATAGTTGGCCATGATCTCAAAAATTGCTTATTTTTTGCTCTTACCAATAATGTATTATTATTCATACTAGAAAGATATTTCAGTTTTTTAATTTTTGTTATAGTAGGCCATGGAAAAAAATCGGCACTTGTCTAAGTCAGGTAAATAGCATACCAGTTGTCTCATTTTTGCTAAAGTAGGCCATGCAAACATTTCAACTATCAAACACAGACTAAAAAATAATGCAATTAAATTACAAACTTTATATTTATGAACATATTATAATAAAGAAATTGGCCTAAAAAATTAAACGAGTTTAAATGAAAACCAGAACCTATGGAAAAACTTACTTCAAAGTAGATATTCAAAGTTGACTCCTTCTTCCCTAATACATAATAAACACCTTTTACGCATTACAAGCGTTTATTAGTTCAACAGGTCTAATCGCACCAAAAGCTTGCCCAGTCTCTACTTGCAACTCTTCCCGTGTTTCGATAGTTCTTCCTTTAAAAACTATATCTTTCAATCTTCCCCATAAAAAAAAATCTAATGGTGTTAAGTCGCAGGACCTAGCAGGCCATAGTATAGATGCTCTAGTACCAATCCATTTATCTTGAAATCCTTGATTCAAAAAATCAGTTGTAATCCGTGCGTTATGCGGAGGGCAACCATCTTGTTGATAATGGATATTTCGAGCCTGCGCTAATGACAAATCTTCCAAAAATGGTGCAACATATGTTTGTAAAATATTCACATAATCTTGTGCGGTTAAACTTTCATTAAAAAAATAAGGACCCAAAAATCGACCACCAAAAATCCCAACCCAAATATTGAAACCTTGCCGTCCTTGTCTGTTTACGGGCACTATAACATGTGGGTTTTCTGTAGCCCAATAATATGAATTATACCTGTTATATATCCCTGAAGTTGCGTCTGTCCAGATAACGTTCATATTGAAGTTATTGTTCAATCTGCACTGATTCACATACCACTCACAAAATGTAACCCTTCTTTGGAAATCCCCGATTCTGAAGATGATGAACTTTTCTTACTCTGTACGGTTTAAGTTTGTGCTTTTTAAGGGTTTTTAAAACTTTAGTTTTCTCAACACCTGTTACCTCAGCTACCGATCGATGAGACGTGTTAGGATGGTCTAAAACCTTACCTAATATATTTAGTTCCTGAATTTCACTTTCATCATCAACTGCATACGTTCTTGGCCTCGGCTTCTTAAAACTTCCGTAATTTGTTAAATTTGATTTCAGAACTTGAAAGAGTCTTTTATCTGGATGACGACGTTCAGGAAATCTATGAAAATATAATTCACTTGCGGCCTCGGAATTTTCACCAGACAGGAAATAGCACTTTAACATGTCAACTTTCTCGTAATTTTCATACATTTTTGTAATCCTTTCAAATAAAACAGAGTTCCAATCAGTTACTGATAGAAATGATAAATTATTTACCTGACTTTGACAAGTGCCGATTTTTTTTCATGGCCTACTATAGCAAAAATTAAAAAACTTAAATATCTCGCTCAATTTCAAAGATAAGAATGAATAATCATATATCATTGGAAAGAGCAAAACATAAGCAATTTTTTGAGATCATGGCCAACTATGATTTATATTTAAAAAAACTAAGCTTTATATATTTTCAACGAAACTAGAAATAATTTTCAAAATCTGAGTAGTAAAATGGATTCCACTCAAAAAAGTGCCTTAAGAATGTTTACACCGTTTTGGGAAGTTTTGACGGTCTTACGATTTTTTTTCAAAATGGCCAAAAAATGAAAAACGCCCCATATCTTGGATACCGATAGAGATTTCGGGATGCGGTTTTCACCATTCATCTAATTTCGAAAATCGAGCCCAAGACACCTATGTCAATTTTTTTCTATCTGATCAGGAAATACGAGTTTCCTGTTAAAATAGTCGAAATCGCACCAGCCTGTACATAATGATTGAAAAAAAAATCGGATTCGAGTTTTTTTTCGTTTTTGTATGCATTTTCTGAGAACATGTACCAGAGCAATGTATACTTTTTTCACACCATCAGAAAGTAAAAATTTAATTAAACAAAAAGCCCACCCTCTTTTAAAAAAGCAGATATTTTGACAGAAGAATTTTCGATTACAAATTAGGGTGCTTTCTTGATATTAAGTCAAAATAAGATGAAAAAATAAATACTGTAAATCAAAAAAAAATGTACTGTGTTTGAGACTTAAAAAGAAAGTTTTTACCAAATAAATAGAGTAAAAAGATAGAAAAAAAACTAAAAACTTGGTTATTTGAATTTTTCACATAAATTTTGAGGTTATGTGAAAAAAACTTTTTTCCATAGGACCTGTAGTTTTGCGGGAAATCAAGAAAAACCGTTTCTTACCTTTAAAAACTTACCCCTTCCACTTTCTGACCTTAGATCGTACGTAAATTATTTTTCCTTTCATTTTTGTTATATTCTCTTCCTTTTCGAATGAAGTTCACCCTACTGTGATTTTTTCTTACTTTTTACCATTTTAAAAGGCTTCAGCACTGGTCTAACTTCTTTGTATCCACTTACGTGGATCCTTTTTTGGGATTTGTTTGGTTAGTTTTGGTGGTTGGAATAAAGAAATTCCATATTACAGATGACGGACGGTCAAATCCACTATAACTTTTTGTGTAATATTGAGACCTAATATAATGGTTTAAAATAACAAAAAAAAATCATTACAAAATGTATTTCTGATAAATATTTTAAAAATAGTAAATTTAGTAATATTTACAAAAATAAAAGAGCTTCAAAAAAGCGACCAATCTAGTAAATTTATGCAGTAAAATAATTACAGGAAATTATATAGATGACATTATTTTATATTAAATTTATTATAATAAAAAAATATGTTGATCCCCATCTCCCCTATGATTTATTAATTAGTAATTTAAAAGTAAAACAATTAAAACAAAAAACTCTAAACAAAAGATGTTTACTTTAAATACTTTTACAACCCTTATATAATATTTTTAATAAATATAATAATAAATAATAATAAAAAAATAAGGCGAAGGAAAATTTTAAAGCTGAATTTATGTACATAAAGTCTAAGTTCAATATAAAAGATGCCTTTATTTAAAATTGCTTGTTCTCCATGCTCAAAAATGTTCGAGACTTCACGCTTATATTCCTTGTAGCAGTGTTATTTTTATTGTAAGCATTACATTAAATTGGAACAATATTTCCGATGCTTAAAAGTTTATACGGCTTGTTCAAAAACGTGCTTGCACTTTCATTTTTTATATATATATATATATATATATATATATATATATATATATATATATATATATATATATATATATATATATATATATATATATATATATATATATTATGATTCAATGATTTTAGTAGGCAACCTGTTAAAATCTGACATTTTGTTAAACATTCTAAACTGTTAACTTTAACAATTTGCTTAAGTTGAACTGGTTTAGAATGTTTAACTAAAAAATGTAAGATTTTGACAGGTTGCCTACTAAAATCATTGAACAACACTGACAATGACGTTTTCTTAAACATTCTAAACTGCTAAGTCCATTGCTAAATTTAACAACGCGATTATCACTCGGCCGTTGGCATATCTTTTGGACTATTTTAAATTAACTAGTTTTTTAAGTAATCTTTAAAAAAAAAATATTAGTAAGTAGATAACAAAACTTGGTTACAAATGCCTTTTAATTAAAATAAAAGTAAATAAGGATGTCTGTTCCTCTAAGTTAAAGATTAAATACGAACAGAAAAATAAGCTAATCTGTAAAAGATGCGGTGTTGTAATCAAAATATGGTTTTTGATAGGTTATATTATTTACCCATTAAATATCACTGTCACATTTCGTTTTCCTACCCCCAAAGATAAAAAAAATATATAGAAGGCTTGACAACTTTGGCCGGTATATTGTATTACGCATATTATAAGTAAAGAAAGAATTATACTCATATACGTTATGAGCAGTAAAGTCCGCTTTATATAAGTTTCTTTATTAATAGCTTTATTTAATATTTACCTTTAATTGAGATAAAACTAATTAAAATATGGTAGTTAGGTGATTAAAAAGTACAGGGTGATCCAGTACAATGTGAAAACCCCCTACCCTTTCTCTTAAAAGTTGATTTTAAAAAATTTCAAGATAGTCACTTGGTAAATTTTCTCTGGGCATTTAAAAACACTTTTAAAAATTTATTTAGAATTTTTGTTTGAGCGTACTGACAAAAAGAAACAAAAATGAAACAACCTATATTTAAATATACCTCTTAAAAGACCCTATTTTTCTCATTTCAAATATATATAGTTTGCTTATCTTTATTTAAGTAATTTGCGATATATAATATTGCGATAAACCAACTACATATTTTTAAAATAAGAAAAATGTGACCTTTTAAGAAAAATATTTAAATATTGGTTGTTCCGTTAAAAAAAAACTCTTTTCGTCACCACGCTCAAACAAAAATTCTGATTAAATTTTATTATTTTTTTTAAATGCCCAGAGAAAAAGTACATCAACTGACTATCTTGATTTTTTTTTATTAAGTTTAAGCAAAAAGGTAGGGGGTGCTCACATTATACTGGATCACCCTGTACAAAAGTGGAGCAGTTCTTAAAATACCAAAAAAGTTATTAGAAAAAGTTTTCTAAATGCATATTTACATATAAAGGATAATTTTGATTATTTGCCCATTAATTTTAAATTGCACCAATATTGCAAAATAAGAATCAACGCCATCTACATAGAACTTTTTAGTTTTGACAATACTTTATTCCAGATATCTTCTTTTTAATATAGCGGGATATAGAAATGTGTGTTTTTCTACAAAACTCAAATTGGGCTATAAAATATCTATTTCAAAAGGTAGTTTATGTCTAAAAATAATACACTTTAATATTAGGAAAAGTGTGTAATTGAAATAGTTAAATTTTATCTTTTATATATTTTTTTTTATTTGATTGTTTTTAATAATTAAACTATTGTTTTAATATTAATATATTATATTTTTGGACACAAACAACCTTAAAAAATAGATATTTTATAAAGTTATCTTATACAGGGTCAAAAATAAATAAACTCTGAAGCACATGTAACCAGGCAGGCGGTGACCCACCGGGATTCCAGGAGTTTCCCGATGGGCCCTTGTAAGCTTGCTTCGACACGGCTAAATAAAAAAAAACAATAAATTGGGGGTAATGTGAGACTTCTCCTAATAAGAATAATACATTTTTTTCAAATTTGACTTATAACCTCATCCAATAATAAAACAATTTTAAATAATGACCCTTTGCCCAATGCGGACATTACAGATGATCATGCCTCTTGACGACATGTAATATAAAATAGGGATAAGTAGGCTTTAGCTCTAGGTTTTAGTTGCATTGAAGTGCTTTAAAATCATAAATTATCCATGTTTTAAGCTTAACAGCCTGATTATTTTCTTCTTATAGATAATTTTACTAATCCTTGTATGTGCATAGGATTGAAATGTTTTTTTTTTAATTTAAGTGAGTAGGTCTAGGTATTATTTATAATGTGTATTTGCAGAGATATATTGCATACATTTTATACAAGATATTTTGCGACATTTTTTAGCATTTTTTTGGTTTTTAGATTGCCATTTAATTATGACACTGCTACTAAATACACCTATTTTCTGAAGTCCACCTTAAACTAACTCAACACTACTTTTCAAATTTTGAAAAGACTGCCATGGACTTACTTGATGCCAGGCACACATACCATAAAAAATTCTCAGAGAAAGAACTGCGCAGGCCGGGCCGGCGGGCTAAACAATCCGAAGAACAAAGGCGCCCTTATCAGACACAAACGCTGCGGAAATCGTTAAGGCCAAGACTGCCCAGTGTTCCTCTGAGAATTTCCTCAGTGGGTGTGCTTGGCATGATTTTTTATTTTTACTATTTTTTCATGCTTTATTCGTTGGGATGAGGGCTAGAGCATATTTCTAAATACGTAAAAGAATAAAAATAGCTGTTGATATACTTTTATTTTTAGGGGAAATTAATAATGGTTTAAAAATTATAAAAAAACCTATTAGTTTTACTACATATACAATTAATACGCTTATTTTCTTTTGTTGTGTAATATGTACTTATGTATGCATAGTTAAAACAAATAATTATCAAACATAAAATTAAAAGTTGGTAATTAATGGGTCTTACTGAGTTTGGTGATAAAAATAAATATTTTTTAGTAAGTTTTTAATAATAAAACAACTTTACAACTTGTAATATTCTTAAATCTCTTTTAATTAAGTTAAAGTTTATAATAAGAAACAGGCTAGGTAAATTGTTTTAAAAAAGTTTATGTCAACGTAATGATATTTTAATTGGTAAAATCACTAAGCTTTTTACGGTCAAAGGTACAAAAAAGAGTTTTAATAAAGCGCTGTATTTTTTTAAATTAATTGTGTGAAGTGGGCGTAAATTAATTAAGATATTATTTCCGGTAAGTATTATTCCATATAGATGCTTTTTTATTTTCCTGTACATAATAATAAAAGTGTAATTGTTGTTTAGGAGAAAAACGTAAAATTTTATTATGAAATATAAAAAAAACTTTTTTTTTGAATTTCAATATTTTTGTTTTTAACATTGTATGTTTATATTCTTAAGTCAAGTATAAATTGATCTTTTATGTAAAACCTATTTTTAATTTTTACAAAAAGAGCAAACAATATCGAATTTTAAGGCAAGATTAACATTATTTTATCTTAAGATAATCTGCGAAGGCTTAAAACCTTGAAACTAACGTACTGTGAGTGAGTAAAGAGGTAGTTAATTGGCAGGGGACCTAAAGATTAGAAGGTTTAAAAGGTGGTAGTATTCTCTTTATAGATATTCTGGGGATAAAGTATCAAGCAAAGTGGTAAGTTCGTGGTCTCTCCAGGTGGAGTGTAAAATGATGCATAACAGTTGCACGACGTGTGGTTCTGTTGGGACCTGCCAAAGGAGAAACTATACTGAACAATTCCTTAAAACATGAGCCATAAAAATGCCTATAAAATCAGATTTATGACAACCCATTGGAGGGCGAGAAAAGTAAGCTCTTTTAAAAAAAGGGATTATTAATAAGTCGAATAGTTTTTTTTAATGGAATTAGGAATGTTGAGAATTGTGTAAGACGTCACTTTTAGACATGAAGAAAATATTTCAGGAGGGTCTGATTTGAGTTATATCTACAGAATATTCAGATAGAAAGGAAAAAAAAGTCGATAAAAGGAATCTGAACTTTAACAAAGTTTCTAAAGGTATTAATCTAATGGGTTTATTAAGGTTACTCTCAAACGTGTTGCTTACAAGGTTAAATTACTCTTTGTTCTATCAACATGATTTAACCGGACAATATTTTTTGCGCTTCCATACAATATGAAAAATATTTGGTACCAGTACTAAGACCTGGGGCACCCCAGCATTAATCATAAAAACTGGAAAAGTGAATGTATGTATATATCATAAATAATATACGACGATTAGCCCGAAACAAAGTTTAGAGAAAAGTCTTTAGAAAGGGGTTTTGTTAAGAAGCGCATCATGTTAGGCCTGGTCCAAAGATTGTATATGTCAAAAGCGATGATCTGACTTATGTAAAAAAACAGAAAAAAAGGTCTGCTTTGAATCTTTTTTGACGGAATCTAAACTGTCTGTCATGTTAAACTTAAAAATTAATTTTCCATGGCAAACCACTAAGAAAAGAAATATAGGTCTATAACTAAAAGGGTTAGTTTTACAACCTTTCTTGGGAACAGGTTATACACATGCAACTACTTTTATTGAATAAAGGTATAAAGCACTCTTTATAAAATATTAGGTAGTATACTTGTATTTCCTAACGTACTATTTATACTTTTTAGAAGTGGGTTCCTTTTTTATTTATTTTTATAGCGTAATATATTATTTTAGAGTGAATAAAAATATGTTTATCTATATTTTTATTTAATGTTAATATCTTAAAATTAGTAACTTTTAAAACTGTTCTGTATTGTATTGGTGAATTTATTCACTGAAAAGACATAGTTGGGTACATGCCAATAAAACTATTTAGAATGGGACCGCTTTGATCCTTGTCCCGGAGTATAATGTGAGTCGGCTCAGTCCTATTGACCCGTCTGAACCAGCAGATCGTCTGAGACGAAAAAAAGAAAAAACCCAACAAAACCTCCAAAAATCCAAATACTTATCCACGTTTTGGTAACAATGTATAAAGTTTTTTTTGGCATATACTCAACGAGAACTTTTTAAATGGTAACCCATGTTATAATAACATTACTGAATGTGACTAATGTAGTAGGAATTAAACTCTTTATATCTTATCAATAAATTTGGTAACATTAACCATTTTTTTCTTTTAAAAGGATTATCTGGTTTTAAATTTATATCAAAATTGCGCTAAAAACTACTATAAAAAATTGACACAATAATGGCTAACCTAAAATTAAAGGTACGTTACTGCTTCTCTTAAAGAATACTTAACGTGCGTGCAAATTATGTACCTAACACCTAAATTGTTAATATTAAACAAAAAAATAAACTAAATATTGAACTTTAACATGATGTTATTTACTAGCAATAATTTAACAATCAATATTTAATTATATATCGATATTTCTTATTTCGAAATTTTTAATTACTTCATATCATAAATTGCACAATTTATGTTTATTTTTATTGACCAACATGTAATTTTAGCCATAAATAAGTAAAACGGATTATTTTTAAAATTACACTGTCATCTACTTGCAAAAGTTATAATTAACCTATTTAAATTTAAACCATTACTTTTTGTGAAATGGAGTAAACAGATAAGGCAGAAAATTATAAGGTAAACTCGGTAGGTTTGTTCTCCTTCGTACACGGATATATCTAAAAGGTTGACGTGTATAATTGCTCTATTACGTATGATTAGAATCTCTACTGTGTTTAAAGTCCTTTCTAACGTAATTATTTATTTATCTCTACCTCTTGCCTATCTAAATGAACGTTTAAAAGATATCACATAATCTACTAACTACTAACCATTACATTTTATAAATTGTTATTTAAAAGTACAAATAATTAAATATAGTAAAAATAAACAAAAATGCAGAAATTTTAGAAACATATTATATTAAGAGAGCTTATAATAAACTAAAAAGTAAAAAAATAAAATTAACATGTTATTACCTTTTTTTATGTACAGATTTTTTTTTATTTTATAATGGAAAAAATAAAGAATAAAAATATGGCTAAAAAATGCAAAAAATCTCAAAAATAATATATTGTAGGGCGACTCAATAAAAACTTTATACCCCAATTTTTTGGCTCTAAAATAAAAAATTGGAGAAACGCTCGGATCCGTCGATGTAAGATATGTGGTCCGTAAAAGGTGGGGTGAAAGTAATAAAATTGACTGGTGACTCTGCGCAAGTAACAACTGATTTATTACCCAGACGTTAACTGGCTGTTTTAGGTCATAAAGTAATGGATTTGACCTTTAGAAATAGAAAATTATTTGACATATCTGCTGTAATATGCACAACAATTAGGAGAATAAACAATATAATTTTTATCCTGGTAAAAGACGATAGACTCGGCAACTGATCGAGGATGATGTCAATGGCCGATTACAGTTTGGTAATACGGTTGGTAAAATTATTCACAATACTAAAAAACTACCGTTCGATATCTGTCTTTTGATGGGCATTAATTAAATAAAAATTTACAAATAATACAGCTAAACAAAAAGCGAAAAGGGGTCTGTACTTTACATGCGATTTATGTATCGCCAATGTTAAGCTATCACATTAAAGCAAGTTTCTTACCTTAAAAATACAGAAAATATGTTTTTTCCGCATGTATTATTATTTAAAAGTTGGCATAAAAAATTAAAATTCATCATTAGATTTAATGAGACAATTTATTTCTAATTTTAAAGAAATTATAATTATTCAAAAATAAAGCGATTTACGATCGGAAGTCAGATTTGCAGAATTTAAGGTGGTGGTTCCAATATGGTAGACCAAATACTCTAAGCTCTTCCAATTTACCCTTGATTCGGTATATTGGGGTTTAAGGGTCACTGATCACAAATCAGATTGTCCCCAAATTCGTGATCAGAGATCCCTAAAAATCCTATGTACCGAATTTGACGTAAATCGAAAAAGTTTGGGATACTTGAGCCACCGTATTGGACCCACAATCCTAAATTATTTTGCAAATCCCACTTCGGATTTGTGATCGGCAATCTTCAGAACCTCTGTACGCCAAAGGCGTAAATCGGTTGATTCTTAAAAAATGACTATATCCTTGAGGGTCTAAGTGTAAACCCTTATTTTTTATAGTCTTTTTTTAATATTCAATTGGAAAATAAAACCTTTTTTTGCTGGTATTTTACGTGAAATTTTGGTACTATAACCGGGTCGGTTTTTGCAGCAAGGAAGTTTCTGTAATGTGCAACACGAGATTCGTGTTCCAAAAAAAAATTCTTTGGGCTACAGCAACCACTTTTTTGTGTGACTTTAATTTATATTGTACGATCACAATATTTCTAAAAACGAAATATTTGGGCGTGTATTCATTCCGCATTCCGTAATCACAATGGCATAATTTATCTAGATTTATTAGAAAATATTAAGGTCTGAAAAATGTGGAAGGGTTACACTAAAAAAAATGTGTACTAACTCTTTCAAAAATTAAGTAATCCTTTTGGAGACTAATTATACACAATTTGTTTTTTTTTGCCTACTTAATCTTTTTGCCTTACAAAAAAATAACAATAGGTTAAGTGCAAAAAATATGCAAACTGTGCATAACAAATCTCAAAAATAATTACATCATCCTACAAAAAAAGTATGTGGCCCAGAGATGTGATATATGGTTTTTGATGTATTTTTGCATCCTGAATCCTTGGTTAGAATTTAGCTAACAGGTTACAATTTTTTCTAACCACAAAAGCGGGTCTAAAACTCAAAAATACAGAAATCTTTATTTTCTGAAAATTGGCGCCAAATTTGGTATTTGGAGGTTTCGGAGGAGAAACAGGGCTGATTAGAAATCCGAAGTCAGATTTGCAAAATTTAAAATGGCGGGTTCAATATGGCGAATTAAATTCTAATTTACGCCAGATTTGGTACATAGGGATTTTAAGGGTGGCGGATCCAACATGGCGGATAAGATTATCAAAAATCATTTCGCCATGTGGATCTGCCAGTTTGAATTTTAATATTTTAATTCCATATTCGTAATCAGCAATCCTTAAAATCCCAATAAACTAGATCTGGCATAAAAAGAGTATTTATCCAGCTCTCGGGAAAGTATTGGAAAACGAGGTGTTTAATTTTACGATAATTTTTCAACATCATAACGCATTACCCCATTTTGTACAAAATGTCTGTTAATTTTAAAACAAAAATTTTCCACACCCAAAGAAATGGACATATGGGGTGGCCACTAGGTCCCCTGATCTAAGTCCCCTGGACGTTTTTCTATGGGGTCATCTGAATTCTAATATTTATGCGACACAGCCTAAATCACTATAATTTGCGACATCTCATATTTAATTAATGCTGTCAAATTACAACCGAAATGTATTATTTACGGAAACGTTGTGAACGAAATTTATTTTACTGCATGAAAGAAAATGGTGGCTATTTTCAGCATTTAATGAACTTAAAACAAAGGCAAGTAGTTTTTTTTTTGCTGTTTATTAAGTAAACAATTTTTACACATTGCTCCTCTTCCTATCTGAGTTCTTATTAGGTTATCAATTAAAATTTTGACGGGAGATTCCAGGGTCAGATCGTACTAAATGAGATATTTGAATAAATTATACCAACACCTCTCGCCGCTTTTTCTCTAGATTTTTAATTTAAAGCTAAATAAAGTATAAAGGGTGCGTTGACTTATCTGTATAATGACGATATAATTAGTAAGTCTACTTTAAACCAAGAAAACTTTCGGTATTTAAAAGCTTTTTTTAAAGAATTACGTTTACTTGACACAAATATTATATTATTGCATTCAGGAATTTCATGTAAACCCTTTTATTGATATTTTTAATAAAAGCTGTTTATTAACATAAAGCCATTTAAAAACCAGGTGATTAATATACTATTTTGACTTAAAGTAAATAAGAAACAAAAATAAAGTACTGGTTGAAGATTTGTTTCGACGAAAGATTGGAAATCAGAAAGTGTATGATGATTTATTATTAAAATCCTAAAATGTTGTAAAAAGTTTTTATCAAAGTTTTCAGACTTTAAAATATTAAAAATACTTAGAAGAGGTATTAATATTGCTTTTACATACGCGAATGTTTCTCGGTTTATATAAAGGGTTAATAGAGAGTACGTGTTATACAGGATGTTTAGACCTTAAAATCCAAGAAATAAGCCCCTAAAATTTAAATTTAAAGTCTTAAAACAATAAGCCTTTAAAAATTAAAATACAGTATATATTCCAGTTACGAGACTTTCTGCTCAAAAATTCCGTGGCCTAGGTGTTAAAGTAGTCGGAATGTGACGCCAAGACACTTAGTATCATAAAGTTTCCGGTAACCTTTTTAATTTGGTAAAATACTTTTTTTAAGAAAAGTATTACTTTTTTAATAAATAATCTTTTTTATTGATTTTAAGTTAATATATTTTTAAATAGATTCTTAAACCAAGACCTAAGTTGCTCAAGTCATGCTAATTGGTCGCGAGCTATATAGTCTGATTTCTAATTCCAAAGATTTATTACTTCAAAATAGGTTATTATTTCAGGATATTTAATATATATTTTTTAAATTTTAGTCTTTCTTTCTCCTAAGCCAGCATTAAAATGTTTTTTTTAAACAATATTGACCTAAAAATAAGTATTTTGACATTGTCTTCGCTGTCCACTTCTTCGGAAAGACTTACTTAAGTCTTAATGTATTTCTTTCGGGCTTTATGCCGTCTGCGTTATGACTGTTTATGGAATTATTTTTTATCTTGTCCAACGTTTAAAGTTAAAATAGGGGGTAAAAAATATTCCTTTTTTAAAAGTAAACGATATGTTTTGAAATCAGCTGCATGTATTACTATTCCCTGTGACACTTCTTCTACAGATTATACTGAGCGGACATTTGGATTTTGTAACCGCTTAACCTGTCTTCTTGTATTTTTTTTTTCTATAGCTATTTTTACTTTTAGTAGTTAAGTCAACTGATACCTTAATACTATATTTTCTTCCTTTATTTTAAAACGTTCCTACTTACTACTACTTAGGCCTCAGCTTTCGTGGACTGTCCCAAGATAAAAAAAATAATTAAAAAGCACAAACTTCTTTACTTGCTCCTAAAATTTAATAAAAATTCCTAATATACATGGGTATCATTAAAGAAAAGAAAGCAATAATTCAATATCGTGTGTTCAAAAATAGAATAGCCACTCGTAATTATAATAAATAAGCAATCATCAGTATTTTCTACGCTTTATTTTGTTTTTTATTTTTAAAATATTTCATGTAGTAGGTAGGCACCATCAAAAAGGTATGCCATCGTCGTGTTGTCGCTTTAGTTTTTAATTTCAATAATTGGATTACAATAATAGTTTTAATATAACTTATGCATATTAATGTAAATCAATAAATTTTGTTTGTCAGTATAAAAGCAGTTTTTCGTTTCCTCCTCAATTCCACGCCACTGTCCGGCATAAAATCCAACATGGCCGAAATTGGCTCGACTTAACGTCACAGAAGTGTTTTACAATATGGCGGATTTCATAATCCTATCTGAGTAATAAATTGCTTTGGCTATGTCTCGGCCGCTAATTTTTGATTCGGCCAAAAAAGATCAACTTTACGGCCTTGATACACAAATAACTATTTTACAGTACGCAAAAATATCATTTCCTCTGTGTATTTATTAAATCCTGGTCAAAAATAAATTTTACACAAAATCATCTTTTATTTATGTGAATAGTATTTAAACGCAAGAAGTCTATGTAATTGATTATTTAACTCTCCCACTTTACAGACCCAGTGGAAAATGTTTTAAAATAATTTATTTCCATAAATACATTTTGACCTCTAAAATTAACAAAAATCCATTTATTGTTATTTTGATTTTTATGAAGGTAAAATACATAACCAAGCAAAGAATTAAACATTTATTACAAACAAACAGAAAAAAGGTTGACCACCTATTATACTTATTCCACTAATAGTTTAATTTTTAAAAAAGGGTAATTTGTTTTTTCATTATTATTTGTTACTATTTATTTCCTATTTAGAGCGGAACAAACACGTACATTTAAAAATATTAATTTAAACATATCTGCTTTCAAAAGGTTTCTTTTGCGTAATGTAACCATATTATTTGGTGATAACTTACATTATCTTAAATACCTATGTGTAAAGTCACCAATTAAGTTAATATACAAAATTTCTTTAAGTAAAAGAGTGATTAAAGATAAGGTATGCTATAACTCTAATTTAATGGGTGTGTTAATATTTCTAGTACACGCATGTAGAGAAGGTCAACATGAAGTCAAGTTATGCAAAGCATACAACTATGGTTTTTTTGCAAGTAAAATAATATATTTCTATTTATTATTTATAAATAATATTAAGCTCTTACAAATTTTTCTTGCACAAAGACATTATTATTTTTAACTTGGTTTGAATTACTTAAAAACTGTTCCACATTTAGTGTTATATTATAATAAATTTAAAGAAGTTAGTAATTCTAATCTTACAAAATATAGTAAGAAAAAAACAACCTAATGTGTAAAATAGTCATTTTTATACTATTTTTATTTTGTTTTTACCATTTTGGCATCTGAATTTAGTGGCAGCACGTGGTTTGTTTAACAGGAAGGCTCAACATACAAAAATAAAAAGTATCATAAATCATACATACCATTTAGGCAGGTAATGTCCCATTTTTTATTTTAGGCCAAAACAGATAATAATTAGGATTGCAATGTATGCAAATACAGACTAATTCTATTTTTTAAATAAAAATCCATTCTTCTGTTTTTGTCAGCAATAAACATTTTTATCAGTTTTTCATTAATAGAGATGGTGTTTTCCAAAAAAACTTTTGATTTATTTTAAAGTTAAAAAACGTGTTTTAGTTTCTAATATAGTTATTGGAATGACAAGCAATATTTTTAAATCCAAAATAATTTTTCTAAATACATTAATTATTGTTTTTAACGCCAAGGGAGAAAAAAACACCCCAACGCGAGCTGATGGGCCAATATACAGAAGCTTCCAAGCAAGCCGAGGCGTTATCGTGTTATGATGGCAACCGCGACGTATGTTGCAGGTTCGAGGCTTTACCACCCACGGGCGGATTTTAGAGAGCCAAGCTGCTTCTCAGATCTCGGCAGAATTCGATTGTGTTCCCAATGGTGGAAAGAAATCTTTCAACGTTCTAGTACGTAGAGATTTCGTGCAGTATTTTTGAAGTGTCTTTACAGTAAACCCGTGACTTACAAAATTTGTTGTGATTTAAAAAAATTAAAGAAAAAAATGTATTAACATTATAAGTTGGGTTTTTAAAATTTACTAATAAAAAATAAATATTCTGTACACCTATGAGTAGACCGATTTGTTAAAATCATGTTTGCTGCCATCATAATTTCATTAAATAGTCTCTGTACAGTGTTTATTCTTAAGTTAGTTTATTGCACAAGGTAGGAGATTATTACGTGGATCCTTTTTACACTAGTTGCATGATACATTGTTAATGAGTACTTTACACTTTGTTTGGATTTTCAAGAACCAATATTAACGCTTTTAATATTTGTGCCGCCTTTGAAAAAATAAGTAATTTCACAGCTCGCTTTCTAATAACTAAATATCAAGTTATGTTGCTTTATTTTTAATATTTTGCCGAATACTTTTTATATTATTAGTACAAAGTTGCCAAAAACCTTAGTTAAACTTAATGTATAAGGTAATACTCCTTTTAAAAATTAAATAATATACAGAGTAGTCAAAAAAGTTTGCAGCAATGTTTTTAATTTATTGAGATATTAAAAAAAATGTGGTAAAAAACCGTTTATGTTAAATAACATAATAAATTATTTGACATGATTGCTGGTATGGCAAGTTTTTTATTTAAATAAGGATTAATTTTATCAAGATATTGATTGCTACATATATCCCCTAGTGAATTGACCAAAGTATTCGAAGGGCATTGGAACAAGTATGCTATCTCGTCTACAGTAATTTTTATTTTTTTCTATATTATTACCGTTTTAAAAATTATTTGTTTTGATTTGAAATCATATAACAGGTGCTAAAAAAAATACTACTAGTAGCAGTATATCGCAAAAATCACAATTTCGTAAATTTAAATATATTTCTTTAAAATTAAGTAAATAGGCCTTAAGCTAATAGTAAGCACTTTTTTTTTAATTTTTATTTTTTAACTTCCACCCTTACTTTTCGACATTTCACACCACATTCTTAAAATTTCCGTCATAAGGCGGTCACGTGTTCAATGAAAAGTGTTTCTTAGAATTCCATTGTCTTAATTTATTTTAAAAAACACAACGCTTTAACTGGTAAGTATCTTCAACCGTCTTTAGGTGAATACTGTCACATGTAAGTAACATGACTGTAAGGGTATTTATACAAAAATTAATTCTTCTGATGCATGAAAGTGTTGAACGCGATCATGTGTTTAACGCATGGAATTATCTAGTTCCAACGCTAAGATTACATTTAGTAAGAAGTGGATTTGGAACACTTCAAAAATCTTAAAATGATTTGCTAAAGCATCCAGGGTTCTGCCTGATGGATACTTTTTGAATTTTCTTTTCTTCCAAAGCTCCTCCCGGTGTATGATTTTCGCATCTGACCACTTTATGCTCTTGGGTCCAAACGTAATCAGCGGCACCATATTTTTAGGTTTCTTCTCTTGTAATACATTTTTTTCTTTATTTCGTTTTCTCATTCGCTTTTAAGCCTTACCGACCCAAGAATTTCCACATTTGCATGAAATTTTATATTTTTTATGCTTAAGGCTTTCCGGTTTGGTCTTTGCTAAAAAGCTTTTTAATGATTTGCTGGATCCAAATACAGTATCACGATTATTCTTCACAGCGAATCTTTTTTTTTTTTTTTCCATTCATTTGACTTTGAGAAGAATCTTTTTTGATGTTGTCAATTTCTTGTTGGAGTGCTTCTACCGTGTTACAAATTGTCAATGCTCTATACACAAATAGTATTCAAATGTTTTTTTGTGTAACTTGACATGCACAACTAATTTGCGTACTTGTTGCACTAGTTTTTTAGCAATTCGGTTTATATTTTGTAAATGTGTTTTATGTTCTTAAATCAAAAATTGTAGTAAATGAAATTTAACAAATACTCATCGTAATGTGTAAATATTTTATTAAATTTTAATTGTATTTGATTTTTTTTATCTTCTTTGTATTGAACTTACAAGTTTTATTTATTGTTTTATTTTTATAGTTTTTATTTAATTTCATATCTTAAAAACTGCTCCGATTTGTCAGGAAAAGTTTAATTATTTATTATTTAGGGTTCTTTATTTTTCTTAAAAAAAAGATTCGCAAGATAATAAGAATTAATCGACAGTGCGTGCACATGTCTATAACCTAGAACTAGGACTAAACTGGTTCCAATTGGCTACTGTCTCAAATATTATTACTTAATAGCAAAATTGTATGAACGTTAGCGTACTAAAACACACTAATTACAACAAATACATTTTAGGCTACGAACCAAAGCAATATTCGTTTTCCAATAAATTTTGTTAGGAATAAATCTACCATGTACCTATTTAATTACGAAAAAGCAATGAGACATATATATATGATAGCTGGAGGAATTTGGAACCAAACAATTGTGGTTCCTAAATGAGCAAATAAATAATTACAAATAAAATTAGTTGTATATTCACGAGTTTGCAAGTCGATTTAATGATGTGTAAATATTTTCCTGTATTGTTTTCAGTATGGCAAACCTACTGTATTTATTTAGTTATGTTTGTTTCAATTAGGGATAAGTGTGTTATATATTTAAAAACACTGAATATTATGTTTAAAGTTATCTATATGCTTGTTTAAAATTATATATATATATATATATATATATATATATATATATATATATATATATATATATATATACATATATATAGTATATATATATATATATATATATATATATAGTGAGATATATATATATATATATATATATATATATATATATATATATATATATATATATATATAAACGTATCCTCCCAGCGTCGTGACATCTTTCTTCAAAATTTTTACATACTTGGTAGACATCCACAACGATTTTGACTCCAATCAGATGTCGTACAACGTTTTTTCAAACAATTATTGTAACTTACCAGTGGAGATGAGATAGGTAGGAGATACCAGCGAAGATGCTGCACTGGCTTATAAAGAAAAAACAGGCACAATATCCATAAGAAAAAATTTCGTGGAGTATATTCTGTGTATACTTATTACATAACACCACAACTTCTGCACATCCTTCCTTGACATTTCTTTTAATTTGATATGTATTACTTTGTAACATTATTCAAGCAAAAACCGAAAAATTTAAGTGAAACAACGCAATCACGCTACTATTTTGTAAAAAGTTATAAATAGAAGTAAGCCTCCATTATTAGGGTTGTAGAACCAAAGTCATTTAACTGGCGCATAATTGTTAATAGCGTAATCTGACATACCGGATAATAATTTTCGCATTCCAAATAAAAGCCCCATAATTTCGCATATCTTGACAAAAATCTCATAAACAAATAATAATACCTGTCAACTGTTTACAAAAAGTCATTTTTGTTGACTTGCTTACCAACAAACGGCAATCGGCCGACTGATCACTGGAATACACCACTGGAACCTTGGTTTGATAATATGGATTTGGACACCAGATCTGACAACCCACATTTTTTTAATATCTTTTCTCTTTTAATTCTAATTCTAGCCAATTTAGCTAGGGACCGTATGTCGTATATAAAGTAAGAGGTAAGTATTTATATATTACGTTTGCGTGATTTCCCTGTTCTCAGTTCTGTTCCTGCTGTTCTCACTACTCCTTTTTTTTCGTGCCTTTCTGATTTCCATACTGCTGAAGTATACCACTGACCGGGCCACCATTTGCTTTTAAAATTACTGGTACCTGTATCATCCAAAAATAGCAGAAAGTTATGAGACCAAACTTAAAAATAACTCTGACAGATATACTTGGTTTGTAAAAGAACATGTTATATTCAGGAGTTAGGATAATGAATAGAGAAGGCAAGCTTTTTTAAACTATAAAGAACTTTAACAAATTGTAAGAAACCTGAGCAGTATTAAGTCGAACATTTTTAAAACATAAAACAATGCAAATAATTTTGTTTTTCATTTAAAAGAGATTAATCATACCATGTTATATAGATGACAATGAATTACTGTTCACGGCGCTACTAAAAATGGTTAATATAGGTATTTGAAATGGATTATTAAAAAGTGGCTGGGCAGTTAATATTCACAACATTGAAACAACCAGCCTGGATTCACCGAAAAAATAATATAAACTTTGTCTTTTCAAATGATATCCTTGGTATATTTTCTTTTTTGACTCTGATTAATTCTGGAACAACTTATGTAACATACCCTAATCAGTACTCTTTTTGAGTATTATTTTCAAAACATAGCTTTGGAAACTATATTTGTTGTTATTTGCAGAAAGTCCAGTTATGTTTCTACGACAAAACCAATTACGGTTGTTTGCTTGCATTCATAGCGCTATCGATTGAAATGTTTAAAAAAATGTGGACAATACATTTCTTTATGGAAAATTTTGGGTTTTATCCAGAGGCAGATTTTTCCAGTTTTGGAAAATGCCCAGAGACTTGATATTAGTACCCCTGGTTAATGCATTAGAAACAAAGATAGACATGAGCCGTTTAGGCACTAAGTCGAGCCATTTAGGCTCTCACACCTTTGAAAACAAAACTTTCACAGATCATTTCAAAATTTTGGTTGAGAATTATAACTGACATATAGTATTAGAGGCAAAGCTGTTCAAAATTTTAAGTATGAGAATCCAAAATTTAAACATGAGAGACATTCCGTTAAGAAAAACTTTAACGACATATTTTCTTTTTAGTTTAAATGTTTTCACAAACAATGTTCAAACATTTAACAAAAAAAAACAGACTGGTTAGCCATTTCTTAAATGGTAGGTGGAAGACACAAAATAAGTTAACTGCTGAGTCCTCGTTGGAACATTCAGTACAGGATCATTGTTTGATATTTAAGGTGGCCTTTGCACTGAATTAATTTACATGATATGAAAAAACTTTTACCAATAATTCTTTTCCATTTTCTTAATGTGTATTAAAGTGCAGTTGTAAAAATTCAAAAAATCGAAAAGTTTGAAAATATTACTTTAATGTAATTGTACTCCTGTATATCGTAAAGAGAAGAAATATTATTTGCTCCTCTTATGAAAATGTGCACAGTCTATATTTGTCCATCGTTTAAATTATTTCAGTTTAAAGTCGGAGAGATCCACAACAATAATTAAAGTGCGGTATGTCTCACAACTTTTGAGACCTCGATATTTCAAAAATGGCTTGCCCAAAATATAGACATTTTATATTTTTTAAATAGAGGACGCAAATAGCATTTCAAAATATGCATATATAAAGCTACACAAAAACAGATTTCAGTCGTCTTGAATTGGCGATGCGTGTCACTTTTGATATTTCCAAAAAAAGATAGCATCGGAAGAATTATTTCAATCTCAAAACAACAATAGCATTTCATTACCAGCTCGGAAGGGTTTTCCGGTGCGCCTGCGATTGTAAAGAGAGGCGATCCGAACACCGCCAAAGCTGGTAAAAGACTGGAAAAGTTACTCTTTAACACTGTGTAATAAACGATGTTTTCAGACATCTTGAATAGTAGATTTTAGATTAAATGATGCGCTTGAAACTAAACAAAGGTCAAATGAGACCATAGAAGATACAGGTAAGTAATAATAATTTATTTCGTTGAGCAGAAAATGGTTCGTATGTCAGTTGTTGAAAAAAAATTTTTTTTCGTTCTCATTTAATATCTATCGTTGTTATAAAAATGTGTTTGTATCAATGGTTGTTAAGAATCTTCCTTTCTCTTCGCGCATTTAAGATTTATTGTGTAATGTTATGAAATAAATGCGCGATTATGGCGAAAAATTTTCCGTGGCGCAATCGAGACTTTACTGCAATTTCAGCATCCTTTGAAGTTAAAATCGTTGATAGTACCGCTTTAAGCCTCCATTGATTTTGATTTGACTGCTCTTCACTGAGATCCCTTTAAACCAAAAGAAAAACTCTGAATATGACTTACTTTATCTGCTCTATACCAGAGACGCTAAAAGTTTTTTTCTTTCATCTAAATTAACTCGTAGCCAGCCGTAAATATAAAAAAAATGACCATGTAAAACAAAAACAACGGATTTAATTTTTACTTTTCAGGAGAATAATTTACCTGTTTTATTTTTGTAAATAATTTTCTGCATTAATACTCGAGAGTAGTTTAATCAATTGCATCACTGGACTTAAAATGAACTTTTTAAACATGCTTTATAAAATTACAACTGGTCCACTGAAAACAACTTGAAAGTCGTTTGTCAACTCAGTTTTTGATTAACAAAGGCTTTAATCATCTATGATATCGGCTGTTACTTGACAGAATCATGATTTCAGAAAGGAAAATGAAAGATGAGCTGCTCACAACATAAATTAATTAATTTTGTATGTTATGTTTCACTTAACACTGGCTTTTAAAACCAATAATCCGACTAAAATAATAGGTAAATTTATACTTTTTTAAAATAAAAAAGTTCAATACTGGAAATTTATAAAATTTACCTTATTGTTAAAAAGTGCAAAAGACCTTTGGTTTGTTTATCTGTAACGTTTTAAAGCATTCGAGACTTTGTGCGTAATTTTACAAAAATTATCCACTTATTATTATTTTTACAGCAAAAAAGCGTTGTGTTCTTATCCCAAGATGGACAATCGAACAAAAAAGCATGCAATTTTCGTGTGACATATATAAAGTCAAAAACCCACTTAAGAAGAGTTTTATAGAGATTAATGAAATGCACCAGGATGGTTTCCAACACAACACAGAAGGAGATTAAATTATACTACATAGATATAACAAAAACAGGCACAACCAAACAGGATAGAATCCAAAGAAGGGAGGTCTGATAACATAGATTCTTAGATCAAAATAATTTAATTACTAAATTTTGCTTATCCAGTAGGTTGATATCGTTATGATAGGCAACCTCATCATTCTTTGGCTTTTTCTGGGACACACCAAGATAGCTTTTCGCAAATTTGAGATTTGAGCTCCTTTGAAGCAGAAACTCAAATCAACCATACTTGATGTTGTTAGTAGAGGCGCACACGCCTTCACCTGCACTTGTTTTAGATATATTTGTATTTTTTTGAGCTTATATTATCCGCTTGACAGCACGCATTATATAGTTGGTACAAAATGTGGCATCTTCTCATTGAGCCCTAGTTGTTCGCTGGAGGTGAATCCCCTCGGCAGCTTATGAAAAATTTAACCGTGCTGCTTTTTATCATGAAAGTGAGTTTGACAGACGCTGATCAAAAGCATAAAGGGGCACAAAACCAAAAACTCTTTAACCCCTCAAAGATCTCCAAACCTCAGCGACCTGAGGCTGGATTTGGGGGGATTGAGGTTTCACAGTTTTCAGTCTCTTAATAATTTGATTAGCGTGTTGAAAACTACAGTTTTGTAAATTTTGAAAACAATTGGTCAAACCCATTTTTTCATAGAGAAATTGCGGGGTCCTTAAAGTGCTTATCTCGGAAACATCAAGCTTCTAGAGACCTAACAGGATATACATTTTGACGCAGCGGGAATTATAGTAACTTCTTTTTAATAAACAGGTCAATATACCGCTTGTAAAAGATTAGGCAATGATAGGTTGCGTGATCGTCAAAGCGGCGAAATGCAGCAATCACATGTTCATCTTCCACAAAATGGTATAGTTGGTTGCAAAGAATTTTTAAATAACCTTTAATAAAATAAAAATGTAACAAATATTAATGTTATTGACTTTTTATTTTAAAATTTAGGTAATAATGTGATATTTTATTGAAGCCCTCTTAAATGTTTTGTTGGCTCAAATTTGTTGCGGTCTCTGCTTGACGACGAATTACAATTGATGATGAAAGTTTTACCGAAAGCGCTCTGCTGCTAGGGATTTTTTAATAAAATTTGCACGAATACAAAGTCTCTTCATTTCCTAAATTCTTACGTGCACACAGCCACAACCAAGTTTTTCATTTAAAAGTTACACATCTAAAAACCAGTTGGTATGGTAGTTGGTTCTCTACTAGCAACATCAAAAATATGGACGAATTCAAATTTCTTGCCCAAAGAACCCCTGAACTCCAAATTTCAAATTATTGCGTCATTTAGTTAAGAAATTATTACGAAACAAAATTAAAAGTATACACCCTGTATCTAAGTTGTTATTAACTTTGGAATAAGGGAAGCTTATGTAAATTGCATTATTTCGACCCAAGAAATCTGTTGTTGCTCGGTGTCCCATTACTGAGACAGCCTGTAGATTATATAGTTAATGTTTTAAGTCAGTTTGAAAATCAATTTTTTAAGCTTTTTTGATTAAATATGCACAGTTAGTGAACTTTATGTTTTAGTATATAACTCAATAATTATATTTTTAAACACTCAACAGCAACGCAAGATGATGCCACAAGGGAATGCAGAGCTTTGAAAGATCAACGAGTGATATATAGTGTTATGTATACTGAATATACAGCGGATGTCACCAAGATAGGAAAATTTAATCATTAGTTTTTTTCGTATAGTCAATATTTTTAAAGGAAAATAGAAATTTCGCAACATTTTTACGTAATACATATTTTTTAATATTTAGATATCTCTTACTATTTCCAACGACATCATTTACCGGAAGTCACAAGATAGTGGATAAAGTATATATATATATTATTATTATTATTATTATTATTATTATACATACACATATTATTATACATATTATTACTACATATTATTACATATACATATTACATATACATATACATACATACATATATATATTACTATTATTATTACATACAAATATTACACATATACATACATACATATTACATATATTATATATATATATATATATGACAACGAATACTAATTGCCTTTAATTTTCTTACAATATATATTTCGATGACATATTATATTATAAAATAACATTTGGGATATTATTTATCAATTTCCACATCCTATAACTGTATTGTAATTAATACGGACATATAAATCTGCGGCTTCTATACCTGTTTGGCAGAAAATGGTGATTAAAGACGCATATGTGCTTCTGCACGTTATTAAAATTTATTATGCTCAATTTACTTTTTTCTGAAGGCTCTATCAAAGCTCATGGAGAATCACTTCCGGCATGGAAGTGCTGCGAAAATTGACTTTCTAATAATGTTACTTTAAAATTTAAATGCAACACCTGTATATTTTTAAAATTTGGATTCAGGCATTCTTGATTTGGGTAAATTCTTATTATATCCTATACCTATCTTTGTTGTTTTTTGGGAAAACGGTGCGATTGAATATGTCCAAACGACCGCACATTATGCAAAGCAGGAGAAACCTGTTTCTCAAAAAACTAACAAAGATAGGTATAGGATATAACACAGACTGTATATCAGGAATGACCCATAGAATCCAAATTTAAAAAATATACAGGGTGTTGCATTAAAATATTTGAAGAAGCATTATTAGAAAGGTTACTTCCGTAGAACTTCCGGTTGCTTGAAGCACTTTTATTATGACCACAGATAAGGTCTTGAAAGAATTAAATTTAACATAATTAATTTTATAACATTTATTTGTTTTTCCATAAACTGCATAATGCGGTGGTCTGGACATCTTTAATCGCCATATTTCTCAAAACTAGAAAGAGTAGGATATAATATAGATTTTATATTAGAAATAACTTCTGCAGAACCCAAATCTGAAAAATATACAGGGTGTTCCATTAAAAAATCAAAGTTGATGTCGTTTCCGTTGAACTGGAAGTGATGGGTACATCTTCATAATATCTTAAATTGGCATCTTATAATATAATATGTAATCTCTAAATTTAAAGTCACGTTTTATTCAAATAAAGGGTCAGATTTCTGTCAAATGGTATATATATATATATATATATATATATATATATATATATATATATATATATATATATATATATATATATATATATATATACATATATATATATATATATATATATATATATATGTATATATATATATATATATATATAATATATATATAACTTATAATTGCAATATTAGGAAACTTGTAATTAATTAAAACATTTGTTTGATGACAAGTTATTATTTGCAATAAATAAAAAACAAAATTAGAATAACATCCTGTTAGAACATTTATTACAGTTTAAGCAGTTTCTTAAAAAAATATATCAACAATGAAAGTTTCATAAAAAAAAGTACGTTAGCTAACACAAAACCATCCTACAGCCTTTCGGTGGACAAGAGGGGCTTTCCTGTAATCAAGGGATCATTAATCAGGCGAACAGCTCTTGTTTAAATTAACCAACAAAATATAAAATCTTAGCCAGTATATATATATATATATATATATATATATATATATATATATATAAAATATATATATATATATATATATATATATATATATATATATATATATATATATCTATATATATATATATATATATATATATATATATATATATATATAGTATATATATATATATATATATATATATATATATATATATATATATATATATATATATAATTATACATAATATTTATTTTTATTTCTCAATTTCTTTTCTAGTAAAAGCTAAATAAAAATTTACAAAAAAATATAATTTTAACTAAAGTGACTTTTCCGAAGTGGATACTTTTATTTATATAATATATATATATTATTATATTAATATTAAAAAATTTTTAATATTAAAAATTTTAATTTTTATAAAAAATATATTTTTTTAAATGAATTTTTCATGTTTTTGTGTCGTATGTGTGAGAGCTGTTAGTCGTTTAAATAGTCTAACTTTATAAGTTACGTAAAAATATTTATACTAATTTATTTAAAAAACAACTTTTTGATTCAGCTTCCCTTATCTCTTTATATTTGAAAAATATTTTAATTGTTTTGTCCAAGAATGCCTTATTCTGAGCTTAGGTAGAACTAAAAAGTATTATTAGGTAAATATTCTTAACGCAAATCTACTTTAAGATTTTTAATAACTTACTTTGTTCTTAAAGTGTTTGTTACCCTTAATTTATGGTTGTTAAAATTTAAAACATCTGTATTTAATGCGCCCTCTGACGTAAACTAAATAAAAAGTTATTTTTACTATTTATTTATACCTATAGACATAGATTATACCTATATGTCAGCCAAAGAAAGCCAATACTCGCCCAGCATGAATCCTCTCTTGGACGAGAGTGCAGGGCAGTCATAAAGGATGTACTCCACCGTCTTGTCTTCCTGTTCACAACCTCTACATAGTGTCGTTTAAACCCATTCTAAAGAGATGTTTTCGCAGTTTACAATGTCCATTAAGAACGCCCGTTATTAGACGAAGGCTCGTCCTAGGCATTGCCAAGTAATGTTTAGCTGTATCTCTATCAGGATAGTTCAGCAACTCCCCTTTATGTAATCTTTTTGGTATGTGTCCATTTAAATAGGCGTTATATGTATTAACAAAAACAAAATAGTTGGAATACCATTTAGGCTACCACCCACCTCGAGTTTAAATATATTTACGATAAAGTCTAACACATCATGAGCACCCTCACATCGCAGGTAAATTTTTGCGTATTCATGCCGTGCATAGTTCATAATTTACGATACTTTTTTAAAACATAAAATATTATATTAACTTAACTGATTCATACTTAAACTTGACTCTTAATAAGTTATTTTAATGGCTTATAAAAAATAAAGAAACACGTAAAAGATACAGTCAAAAGGCGAAAGAATAAAAAAGGTAAAAAAACAGTATTCAAGTAATTAAAATAATGTTGTAATAAACCATGATATTTGGTAGACCAAAAAATACCGACTTATAACTTTATCGTTGGCGTTGGCGCCCCCGTCGCATCTGCATGGAAGTAGGTGCTGGACTTTAAGCAGGGCGCCCATTAAATCGGCATATATCGCCATGGTTCCGTCGGCACATCGGAAGATTTTGGTAGGTGCATAATTAAATAAGGCACTTATTGAGTCGGTACGCTTGGTTTGAACCGACCGATTAGACTCGGCGACTGCCATATATTGTCGAGACGGCAAAATATGCTTATTGTTTTACGTGGCGAAGGACGGGTTATTGATGAACTTTCAATTTTATGTGTGCGTAGGTATGATAGAAAGACAGGTTTTATCATGATAATTTATAACGTAACAAAGGGAGACGCTTGAAAGAAGATATTTAAAACAACTGGATTATCTGATTAGTGGCATTTGTTCTTATTATTTTAATGTTGGTGTATTACTCGTTTACTGTGTCTAATAACCTCAACAATTCTTACAGTACAAAAGATAAAATTCTGTTAAATAATTAAAAGGGAAGACATGTAACGAATTTGTTTTTGTTTAGTTTTTAATTATTAATTTTAAAATTGTTAAAAAGTATTTTAATAGGTTTAATTTTATGTAAAATAAGAATATGTTTGATTCTTAGAATATATTGGACAAAACACAGGTCCAAATCCAGAAACTAGCAAAAATGGTTTTTACTTATTAAAACATAGGTTAACCTAAATAATCAATATATTAATTTAGATACAACGTACGCGTTGCTAAAAACGAATATAATTTTGGAAAATTTTGTTTTGACGAAATTGTAGAAAGAATGAAATTTAAGTTACATATTATTATATTTATTATTATACATTATATTATTATTTTATAAGTAATTGTAACAAAATCATTCTCTGATTTATGTTTTTTTTTATTTAATTTGGAAAAATTTTGTAGTATTTATTATTATTATCATCTAGCATTTATTTTTTTGAGTTGCGATGGCACACTTCCTTGATTAGAAACTAAATATTTTAATTTTTCCCATATTGTAAAAGCTTTTTGTTAAAAGTTGCCGCAAATATTTTGTGGATTATTAAAGCCTGGATCAAATGGCGCGTGGAATGGCAATCATGGGTTGAAAGTTGAGTGTCAAGATTGGCGCGTCGAAATGTGGTCAAGCCGTTCCCACGGCGCATGTAGAATCGCGGTTTTAGACGTGGACACGCAGCGGTTGCAGTCTGTTATACGCTGGCATTGTTGGCGGTAAAATTTAAATAACTTGGTTTAATTGCACGAAAAGATAAATCAGGTGCGGACGCGTATCGTGGCTGCCGCAGACTATTATTTTATGTTAGGAATTTACATTATGGCAAGAGAACAACTAAAACGAAAAAATGGTGAAGAGTTTCTTTGTACAAAAATGGAGAAAGGTAAGAACCTACATTAAATTGTTTTCAGGCTTGGAATAATAGACAGTCTGACAGTCATAAAAAAACTTTCTAATCATTTGTAACTTAAAAGTTTTTCCATAAATAATATAGTTTCCTTTTAATTATTTGTAGGTACCGTACCACAAACATGTTAGAAGAATTATGCCAAGAACCCTCAGGCTAAATTCCCATTTTTATGTTATGGATGCCGTGGGTTCAAAATAATCAACTTGTTGCGCGCCAGCGTCCGAGCTCCTTTGAACAGTGTTAATTTACCGACAGATGACGGGACTCACCGCGCCGACCGAAGATCGCCAAGCCTGCCCTATTCGACGGCGTGTGGACTGGCAAGTTTGGCGTCACTCCACGCGCCGTTGGATCTCGGCCTATGACCTTCAGGTTTTTTCTTCCTTTTAAGTTCTCCAGGTTGCCAGGTGCAAGAACTTTTTCTTAAGAAATTCTGCAAGGCTGTACAGGCAAGCTTAATTAAATCCGGATTGTTGAAAAAAATATTTATTTTCTTTAAGAAAATGTGATAATATATTATATAAATTTTGTGTCATTATTCCAAAGGCATTTTTACTTACACACGTAGCACAACTATGTCGATAGTAATATATTTTATTTTCTTGATTAATTGTGGACTGCGCCCCCAGACAAGCTCTTAGGATTAGGTATTAAAGGGAAAAATGGTATTTTTTTAGGGCAATGCATTTTCTTTGGCAATATTAAGAGTTTTTGAAATAATTTTTTCCAACTTGCGATGACCGAAATATAACTTCATTACTATTAGATTTAAACTGACCACATTAACTGAATTAAATCGGTATTCGCCATCCTCCAGAGCCAGTAATACAATACCAAATTCTGTCTTTGAAGAAAAGTGATCAGAAATTAGAAGGTTTTTTAAAAACGATGTGCTTGCCATCATTGGCCCCGACAAATATGTATATCGATCATTGGTACTATAAATTTTGGTAGCGCGCTCTCATAGTTATGATTTCAGACGTTGTACGCCTAACGGCGCGGGCAATTCAAAACTACTTTATTGCACTACAAAAAAAAATTATGTACTTGTAATACACCAAATTATTTATTTATCTTGAATCGTAGAATAAAAGTTTTTAACTTGCTTGGTTATAACTTAAAGATTTAGTAGCTAAAAATGCTTCTAAATAGGGACTGTGCTTAAAAAAGTAAATATGTTTAATTTTTGACTTTAAACATTTTTAAATTTTTTGCTAATTTACTTCAATCATCATTAATATGAAATAAAAATGAATACTATTTTTGCTTTTAAGTACTAATTTAAATTGTTATTAAGTAGTAAAACTGCTTAAGAAATAACCAACCAGCTCTAAATACAATACTAAATACATCCTAAGCACTACAATACAAAAAATCTAAAAAATCACATCCTAAAAATGGTTGAAAGACGCATTAAATAAAAGTGACGTGGCTTTGGTGGCTACTAAAATGCTAAAATAAAAAAATGGTGATTTTGTTTAGCTCACATTGTATAATCTACTGCCTATTAAATCACAATTATTTTATTTATCCGACTCATGTTAATTACCAATAAAATTATTTTCGAAATCCATGCAAATTGTGCACAAAATTGAATATTATATTTTGTCTTTATTAATATGATTACCTAATTTAAATATAAATTTAAATAGAATTTTGTCAGGTATGATAATACGTACATATATGTCCAAAATAATTTTTAATGCAATTTAAAATTAGATCTCTTTAGCCCCCAATTATAACGTAAAAAAAATTAGTTAAATTAAAAATTAAATTAATTTTAGAGTTTTTTATTTTATATTAAACCAAGGTATAATAATCAATTTGGTATAATTTTATTCTTTAACATGTCCTTTGTTAAAAATTTGCGTTTTTGTAGCAGTTTAAGTAAAAAACAAAATATTTAAATTTATGATAAATATTTTAGTTTATCAACTATATGATAATTTAAAGTAAAAGAGTTTTTAGCAATGAGACAAAAATCTTATACAAATATAGCCCCACTACCACCCCATTTTTATGATACAGGTAAAGAAAGATAAAATATCAGAATAAGGATTTCCCCTGGAATTAAATAAAATTTGGTACAACTAACCTTCTGATAATAATTTTTTGTTAATATAATAGGTCAGTGGCGTGGCTTCGAGCAAATTTGTTATTTTTTACCAATATTTTGTCTTTAATTATTTCGGTATAAAAATAATATTGATAAATTATTATGTAAAGCTTATTATTGCTTAGTTCCTTATGAAAAGAAGTTACGCTTAAATTAGCTTGATAAACATAATGTCTCTAAGAATATTCTAATTTAAAACTTGCGTGGGACGAAATCAGTAACAGTTTAAATTAAAGACACTCGCTCGAATAATCCTCACCTTGACGAAGGCAATAACCGGGTGAGCGGGCTTGCGTTTTCCAATGATCCTAGGGTGCCATACAAATGCACATTACATTACCTGGGGAAGCACGGATCAAACCAAAGAGGTGAATCTTTACTGCAGTGTAATATGACAAACAATTTGGACATATTAAATGTAGGCAACAACTTTTGTAAATAGTAGAAGAAACGAGTAACTAGATATGACACTAGCTACAACCTACGCTGCAAGCAATGTTATTAACTGGCATGTATCTAAAAAGGCAAGTTGCTCAGATCATAGGTACACAAACTTTACGATAGAGGGACATAAACCTATTGAAGAAACATATCGAGACCCTCGAAAAACGGACCTTTAAGGCAGACCTGGAATCTGCCTTCAAAGAGACAAAGCGAAAAATAAAAAATACAAACGACCTAGAAATAATGGCGGATCAAATACAGGACGCCATTATTACTGCGTACAATGAGAACTGCTCGCTGGTGATAAGAAAGTACTCGAGAAATGTGCCCTGGTGGAACACGGAACTCATCAAACTGAAAAAGAGGTAACACGAGAAAACAACAGGGCAACATCGGATAAGGAATCATACAAGAAAGTAACTTACGAGGCAGAACCTTTTTAGAACTCATCACAATTTAAGACTGCAACAAAGGTTTAAACCTGGGATAATTTCCAAAGGATAATGCTCCAGGGAGAACTGGCAGGCAGCAAAATCACTGAGAAACGAGGAGAAGATCAAATAGGCAATAAACTCATTTAAACCATATAAATTGCCAGGAACGGACGGCATTTATTCAGTAATGCTCCAGAAAGGACCAGAGATTTTACTACATAAACTGTGTTTACTTTTAGGAGGCAGCCTAGCTTTGGGCTATATACCAACAACCTGAAAACTAACCAGAGTAGTATTCTTCCCTAAACCTGGAAAAACCTTACAGGATGGGGCAAAATCTTTAAAACCAATAAGTCTGATGTTGTTCGTGCTAAAGACTTTAGAGAAGTTGATAGATAGACACATCAGGGTGAATGCCTATAATAACATATGCATCACTAGTATAGTGTACAAAAATGCGACAATGTTATTACAAAACTGGCCAAGGTACGAGACTTGCTTGCTTAGCTCTAACAGAAACAATTATAACAACTTTAACAGCAGCCATTGAGTGTCTCTTAGATCTTTTACCACTTAACCTTATAGTGATGGGAGAAGCAAAAATGGGCTACTTTCGACTGCAACAAAAACAACTGGTGTCTACGCTAGGTTGGGACATAATAACCTAAAAATCAGGTTAGCGGTAACATCCTGGACGAGAGAACAGACCAGATGATTTCCCAATACTTATTCAACAAAAACTTCAAGGTTAAAATTCCAGATCGAAGTGAGTGGCAGCAACCTGATCTCCCCAGCTCGGTTGAAGACATCATCTGGTATACGGATTGTTTCAAAACCGAGCATGAAAGTGAAGCGGGCGTGTACACTAAAATGAGGAATTTACAATTCTCCATTTCACTAGGAGCACACAGTTATGTATTTTAAACGAAAATATATGCTTTACTGCACTGTGCAAAAAAAAATAACAGGAGTGCTTATAAAAACAAGCGAATCTGTATAATAACAGACAGCCAAGCGTCACTAGGGGCACTTGTAAACCCCAAGATAGGTGATGCCAAAAAGAATTAGAAGTCACGGGAGAATGCAACAAGGTAACTCTCTTATGGGTACCAGGGCATTCAGGAATAGAAGGCAACGAAAAAGCGATTGAGCTATCGACGCAGGGATCATTCACACCAACCCTTGGTCCAAAACTTGCTCTTGAAGTGACCAAAACGACAGCATGAGGGCAAACCAGGGCCTGGATTTGAAACAAACACGAGGAATACTGGGGAAGCCTTAGTAGAATAGGACATGAAAAAAGCTTTATACGGAGCCCATTGAAAAGAACGAAGAAGAACGACTCAGACAAAGTAGGAAAATACTTCGCATAACAGTAGGTTTGCTAACAGGGCACGATAACCTAAGAGGATACCTACACAAGATGGACTGATATATTGGGGACCCAAGTTGCAGAATGTGCGACGAGGGGAAGAAACAGCCTACCATAACCTGTGCGAATGTGAAGCGTTAAATCACAAAGGACAGGCATTATTTGGGCAACCTAGAATGAGCCCACAGGAATATATCAACCAACCAGTCTCGAGGTATACAGACTTGTAGAAGGAACAAGACTTATGGGAGGATTGGTATGAAAGATAATGGGAGATAAGGCATAAAAAGCCCAAGAGGCTGCGCTGTCTCCGGTAGTAAATCAAGACGGCTCCAAGGGAGAAAGAACAAGAATAATTAAAGATAACAGTTCACAAAACATGAACAAAGTTGCGCGAATACATGCTTTATTCTTTGTTTTATTTATTCTTTGTAAAAATTGGAATTATTAATAATATTAAATAATACTACGCAAATTTTAAATTAGAATATCCCGAAAGCCGTTAAGTTTTTTGAGGTACGAGTAATTTAAAAGAACTCTTTTTGGGACAATATAATTTGCCATAAAGCTAAGCCGCTGGTCCATAAGAGTTACAAAAGTTTATTATCAGAGGGGGTATTTTGGTTAATATTTTAACTGTATAAAATTTTGTTTAAATCCAAATAACTCGATTTAAAAATAAAGGAAAAATCCCAATTCTATACTTTAAAAGCAAAGGAGCCTAAAAACTAGAACACTGACTTCGATAGGCAAATGTGTAACAAAAGTGGTACGCACATAAATTTTTTGGAAAGAATTGGCAATGACTCGAATTTGTAGTGGCAACACTTTAAACTTGATATTTAGTTGACTTACTAAATGTCCTGATCATGTGTTTTAATTTCATTGCTGCTTTATATTTTTACAAAAATTAAGAGCTTTTGACTGTTGCGTGATATTTTGTGTATTATGCAGTCTTACCAATCTTATTTTTTTAGGTTTGTTAAAATCGTAAAAAAATCCCTTGGTTGTTGACAACACACGGATGTACCATTTTTTCAAGCTACTAAATATTCTTTTTTGACATCTGTGATTTGAAACCATGTCTATAAAACATTATTTGTTTAATTTAAAACACATAAAAAGTATTACTGCGTTTACCATAATAAATAGCATAAAAATTTTACTACAAAATGACAAAATCACACAACAAAATAAAATGCCACTGGAATTCGGCGTTTTTTACTTTTACCTTTACCTCAATTTTTTTTACACGAGTTTATTTAAATTGCCCTACTGATGATATAAATTCATGTTGCCATGGCGTCACCTGGTGCAAGGAATTGTTATTTTTTAACCAAACTATTTTTTTTATATTCTATATTAAAATACAAATAAAAAAGGTTTTATGACTTTTTTACGATTAAGTTAATATTTTTGGAGATATGAATTTTTAAAAGTCCGAAAAATCTTAAATTTGGGTAGTTTTGACCTATCAAAAATATACATTAAAAGAAAAAAAATAAAACCTAAAAAATACATTTTTTTAATTATTAGACAATAGTTGTAATATCTTTAATCAAGATTTTTTAAAAATATATTGTTTATACAGGTTTTTGATTCTTTATATCGCGTGCTGACAAGTAAAATAAAGCTCCAATAACTTTGGTAAAATTGATTTCAGGAAAAAAACTTATAAAAACAAATTGTAGAAAATTAAATTATTAGTAACATTGCTTTTTTAAACAATTTTAATAAAATTACTAGTTTTTTAGATAAATCATAAATAATGATTCAGGACACAAAGGATCCGATGCAGCGTATTAGTCAGAGAGACGGCAATACTTAAAGGTAAGGGACGCACACTTGTGAGCGCGTTTAATAAACATTCAAAAAACCTGTATAAACAATAATATTTTTCAAATCTTAAATAAGGATATTATTAACTATTTTATTAAGAATGAAAACATATATTTTCTATGTTTTATTATTTTTTTTAAATTATATTTTCATGGGTTAAAAGTACCCAAATTTAAAATTTTTTGAACTTTTACAAATTCATATCTCCAAAAATATTAACTTTATCGTAAAAAGTCAAAAAACCTTTTTTATTTGTATTTCAATAAAGAATATGAAAAGAAATTTTCCGGTTAAAAAATAATAATTCCTTGCAATTGTTTCAACAATTTCTGTTTAAACAATAGGGCATAAGGTGGCGCCATGGCAACATGCATTTATATCATCAGTAGAGCAATTTAAAGAGGATCGTTAAAAAAATTAAGGTGGAATAGTTTTCGGTACTCATGCGCCGATTCCTACTAGACTATTTCTGCACTGAGACATCAAAATTAATTTTGATTAGACACTATCGAATAAAAATATCTGTGGTAAGTAGTGGCGGGCCGAGTCAGCCTGACTCAGCCCGACACTACTTACCACAGGTAACTGCTGGATACACACATACTCGAGTGCCTAAAATACATAAATCGAGTATTTACTTGTTTTTTTTATATTTTGACATTTGACGTGGTTTTAAAAACTGTTATATTAACTTAAGGATAAAAGACACATTACACCAACGGTACGAAAAAAAACCGTCTGATATTTGGATTACACCATAGTATTTTGGGTCACTGAGTCTAAATACAAATCCAGGTTCGTTTGACCTCATCACGTAAAGATTGAGGCCATTTTGAGGTCAAATTGAAAAAAAACCGTTGTTTGATCTCGGGAATCCACCACAATGTACCTCAGTATTTTGGGTGGCTAAATTCTAATCCGGAATCCGTTTAACCCCATTACTGCAAGGTCAATTTAAAATCAAATTGGGAAAATCCATTTAGGCCAAGAAAACTGCCCCACCTATATGTATTTTGGCTTGCTAAATCCGGGGTCCGATATATATTTCTTTTGTCTTTATTATAACATACTCGTATTTTATTTTGATGTGCTCTTTTAATTAGTTTTAGAAACTCGACCAACCATATTCAAAATACATATAGGTATGGCAGTTTTCTCGTCCTAAACTGATTTTTTTCCAATTTGACTTAAAATGACCCTGACATTATGATTTTAAACGGACTCTGGATTTTGATTCAGCGACCCAAAATACCCAAATATACTATGGTGGGTTTCCTAGATAAGACAAGGGTTTTTTCCAATTTAATATTGAAATGATGAGGTTAAACGGACCCCGGATTCGGATTCAGCAATCAAAAATACTAAAATGTACTATCCCGAGATCAGACAACCTTTTTTGTGTGCCAGTGTTATATATGGGATCCCTTAGGTTATTATTTTTTTTATATTTAAGATCTCTAAAATAATATTATGCCTAATATATTACCGCAAACAAAAGAAATCGGCGCTCACTTGAAAATAGTAATTGAGTTCAATTAAGTATTCGAATACCGAGGGACATCCGGGGCTTAAGTTCTTACTCAAATATTTTTTATGGTTAGTAAAGCACCCGAATATCAACCGTACCTGACTGAGTCCTTTACTAGTAGCAAGTAATATTAGTACTTTGATGGTGCTACAAAATGTCCATAACTACTCTTCGCAAAAGTTCTAAAGTAACCGACGATAATAATAATTATTATGAATTAGTCATGAATGGCTGTTTATAGTCAGTTGGCCACAAAATGTTTGGAAAAAGTAAATTTTTTAAACTATTTTTTATTCAAGTTCAGTTTTTAAAAATAGTTTAGAACTATTACCAGCTGGGTTAAATATAAATGTCACTGTGTCTGACATTATAAAGCAGATACATAATTTTCGATTTCTTTTTTCTAATTTTAGGCAAGGATTTCATTATATCTTAGTGATGTAACGAATATTCGCATTCGCATTCGCATTTGCGAATATTCGCATATTTTTGCATATTCGCATTCGCAAAATTTCTGCAAATGTTTTGCAAATATCAGAAAAAACAATTTGAAGATAAAAGTATGTTAATAAAATCAAAATCCATTTATTTCTTATTTTTTATATTACAAAAAAAATGTAACTTAACCTCGTAATCACATTATCAGTCTTTACTTTATCACTTGGTATTATTTATTTATTTACTTTACTTTGGGCAATGAAGCTTAACAATTAAATTTTTATTAGAACTTATGAGACAAAAAATATATAATGCAATGGAAACAAAAACAAACAAATTCTATGTAAATTTTATTTGTTTTTGGCGCCAAGTTTAAACAAAAACTGAATTCGCATTCGCAAATATTAAAAAAATGACATTCGTTACATCACTATTTTATCTGTATACATCAGTCAAATTACGACAATGGGCATTGGGTCGTGCAATGGACAGCTAGGTGTCAAATATTTGAATCTATTTTTTTATTGGTACCCCATTTTGCTTAATTAAAGTACGCCCAAGCCTGTTTAAATTCAACTTTCAAACACGCGAATGTTTTAAAGGTTACCATGGTACATCAATCAAAAACACGAGAAATGTGAAGTCTAAGATGACATTGCCAAACTTTTTACCTCGAATTTTGGCTCATGTTAGGCATTTAGAGAAAAAAAATGATCTGACATAAGTACTTTATAACGTCAAATAAAATATTACACAACGAATGTTTTACGAGCAATAAAAAAATAGCATAAGGTATTCATGGATAACTGGTCTTTAAAGCACTTGCTCCATTCCGACTACGCCGTCGTGCTCAAAAAATCGCGCGTGTTTTAAAGACCTTAATATTAGCTTATACTTTAATACACTAATATACAATTTTGTTTTTATTTCTTGTAAGACAAAAAAAAAGAAAATTGAGCATATACGACCATTTTTTTATTTGTGAATTTGTTTGCCTGCCCAAAATGTTATCCTTACTTTATTTTAAGTGCAGGTTGGCAGTTTCTTTAATAATAACTTTTAAAATCCTGAGTTTACTGAACAATAAATAAAAAAAATTTATGTTTTTTTTATTTTTTTAGTATTTTTTTATTTTATTTATTTTTTTTTAGAATGATAGAACACGAACCAAATAATTGTTAAAAATATGAAGCTTTTTAACAACACAACCAAATATTTTAAATAAATAAAATTTTATTGACTAGGTAGACGGACTAGGTAAAAAATAAAACATAAATAAGATACACTAATACAGCGTCAATAAAGTTTTCTCTAAATGACTACAAAATTTTTGATGCTTTATAAGGTATAATTTTTAAAAATATTTAGGCAAGAATTTTTTTAATTTATTAAGATATTTTAAATATAATTAGATATAATAAGTCCATCTGCTTGGAAAATGTAAAACATTCATTAATACTCGAAACCTTGCATCATACCCAAAATCGACTTTAAACAAAGCCTTTATATATAGTTCTTACATTCCCAATAAAGTCAATTTGTATTCTTAAAGGCACATTTGCTATTAACTTTGCCTTTTTATTTGATAAATATTTCTATCCCTTAGCTGCTCTTTTTATCCTTCTATGCTTGCTGAAAATCATAGTCATAAATCTTTTTTTATTTATGATGTTACTAACTTTTAGGAATATTCTTAGGAACAGGTCTTGGTGTAAATAAAAATTTAATTTCATTACGCGTACGTGTACGCGTAGCCACTAATATAATATATTTTTAAGAATATAAGCACGCTACTGAATAATGTAATCCCTATTTTATCCATTAAGTAAGATGTTTTTTTTTATATATGTTGCAGCCCAGTTTAGGGAAAAACGATATTTAAATAAAAATTTATTAAATATAAAGCTATACAGCATATTAAGAAAAAAACTTAAAGTATGCTTTATTACTACTAAAAGAAAAAGGAAAGTAAAAGTTTACATCCTGGCGAATTTCGGCCATGTTTTGCACATAATTTAATTTTAATAAGTAAGCTAGTACATATTATTATATATTTATTTTACATTCATTGATAAATTACCTTTTTTGTAAACTAAGCTGCCACTAAAAAATATTAAGAAACATCATATGTCATGCAATGAAATAGGGATAAGAAAAAAGATTCACAAAATTAAAAATATCAGTGGCGGTCTTACATTTTTTTTAAGGTATCATATTAGTGCCTACGCGCATGCTCCTAATCAAGCGTACAAATGTATATTTACACTAATCATCCTTTCCAATACTTTCAGTAAACACTTATAGTTTGAGAAAATAAAGACATTTTTGATTTACCAATTACAAAAAAACAAAAAAAAAAAATTAACACCCCACATTTTAACGCATTATTCGAAAAATGTTATTATAATTTTTTGTTCATAAAAAGACTTATGAATCACCCCTTAAAAAATTCTAGAATACTAAGTAAAGGGTTTGTATATAAGGTGTGTAAAGTAAAGATTGAAAATAAATTTAACACTGGATTCATTAAATATGTTCTATAGTTTTGTGGCGGATTTATGTTTTAGTTTGTTTTCTTTGGGTGACTCGCCTTTCTACTTTTTGGAAAATGGGACCCTCTTGGTCCGGGTCCCGGGGTATACGGGCTGACCCTGTCCAGCCCTATTGACCCCTATGAACTTGCAGATCGCCTGCAACAAAAAAGAAGAAAACCCCCCAAAAAACCCAAAAAATACAAATATTAGTCTACGTTTCGGTGGCAAGTCGGCCATCGTTGTCAAGACAGAAATTAAAACAAAAAATTAAACTAAAAAATTAAACTATCAGAATTTTCTAAGTTCTTAGACCAAAAATTTCTTAAAATTTGGTTAAATTTTTTGTTTTAATTTCTGTCTTGACAACGGTGGCCGACTTGCAACCGAAACGTAGACTAATATTTGTATTTTTTGGGTTTTTGCCCGTATTCCTCCCGGACTTGGACCAAGAGGGTCCCATTTTGCAAAAAGTAGAAAGGCGAGTAACTCAAAAAAAAACAACCTAAAACTGGATTCATTACTAAAAAATATTTTAAAAACCATAATATTTTTTATACGAATTTTAAGTTTCAGGATATTAAAAAATTAAGAAAAAATTGCTTTAGTGTAACAACTTTTGAACGCTAGAAAATAATATAACAAAATTTTAGCCAGAGTCTAATTTGATAGTGACCTGGATCGTAAATCAAAGTTAAGTAAAAGTTAAAACTTAAACGGTAATATCTTTTTTTCAGCATATCCAACCACCATGACCATCATTAGTATTCCAATGACCTATAAAAAAAAATAAAAGTTGTGTCACTAGATTTTTGATATATACCATTTTAAAAATTACCCATTTGACTCCTGACCGACTTACTGACTAATTACGTACTATGGGCCACTTTAGGAGGAGGTACAAACTTGAAACTTGGTATGTAAGTACGTTTTAGGACACAAGAAAAGGATAACTTCTGAAAACTACACATTTTTTTCGGAACTCCCTACTACAGGCTGTAATATGGAATATTTGGAGGGTGTTTTAAAATTTTTAGTCTAATTGGTCCTGAGTTTCTAATGTACTGATTGTGTAAAAAATTTCAAATGTGGGCAGGACATTATTCATTAGGCAAAAAAATGTTACATTTATAACACTCCAAACCAAACTCAAACTTAAACTTAAACCATACATATTAATATATATATATATATATATATATATATATATATATATATATATATATATATATATATATATATATATATATATTATATCTTTAATTTTCTTTATACAGCAGTTAGGAACCAACTAGATAGCGTGGCCTAAATAAAATGACTCCAAACCAGGCGGGTCATTCCATCGGAAATCATCCAAGGGTGGTTGCTTGACCATTTTTGATATTTTTTATTTTTTAATATGTTGATTTTCTTTTTTAATTCATTGAACTTCTAAAAAATAGAAGAGGTCTCACCAAAAACACAAATGTAAAATAAGGGCCAAATTTATATCCGAAAATCTGGGCCCCTTAAAGTACTGAGATCAATTTAAAAATGTATGTATAGGCCTCCTCTTCGATGATATTGGCTTCCGAAGGCTCTAATGAAATCAAATTTTTTGACGTATTTATTAAACCACCATCACTATTAAAAAATGTGTCGTAAATTACTTACAGCTGCTGGGACGGAATATCTGTGACACTCATGATCCCCTTTTATACGCCCTGTGTTAATAAGAACAAGGTTTCTTGTAATACCTTAACAATTGACTAAAAATTAAATACTTTTTATTTATGCCCGTTATCCTGTTTTCAAAATAGTCAGCTTATTACATCGTGCATCTGGCGTATTTAAAAAAAGATTCATCTTTCCCTATTAAATGTTTAACTCTCAACAGCAGGCCTTAATTCGTCGTGCGTTTTACGAAGTTTGTTAACTAAAAGTTTAACTTTTTTTATTAAAACTATTATATTGGTGATAGGAGAAAATTCCTCTTTTTCCTATTCAACTTGACAGAAATTTGGAGACCCACAGTGTCAATAAAGTGACCTTTTTTTCGAAGACGGTTAGAATTAGCGACATCAATGAAGGGTACCTAATCTTACTAAAATAAAATTGAAATGTACCTGGTAAATCAATAATTATATCTAAAAAAGTTAATTCTATTAGAGCTTTTTGAAAGTCAATATCTCAGAGAAGGAGGCCTTTACGAATAAAGTTTACATGAACATGTAGTATTCTTTTCACGTGTTGTTTTTCATATCAGGGAGATTTCCCACATTTTTCGGACATCCTGTACAATAGATAAAAGTGTTTCCGGATGGGACACCCTGTATAATACAGCTTTAGAAATGATTATCGCTTTAAGAAATCAAAATGAGATATATATTTTCTGTCTGAAACCAGAGAAGACATTAATCCGAAAGTGTCGTATTTCAACAGATGTAAAAACTCGTGGCAATAACACAAGAGGGAAAGTCCCTTATATTATTATACATAATATAAAAGATCGTCATGATTGTGTCGCATTGTACGATACTTATTGTACGTTTCTCCCATTACCCTCATTGGCAGGTAATCGCATAAAGACCAACTGTTCTCGTATTTGTTGTGACATTCATGTTAAATTGCACGTGAAAATACAGGAAACTTTAAGGGTGGGGTGGTCTACTTTTATTTGGGCGGGCCTCTTTTCAATCAAAAGAAATGCGTTTAAAATGGCTTCCTTATCTGAATAAAAATATTACATTTATTTATTTTAATGATTAACGTTTAGGGTTTTAATTCTGTTCAATTAAATGTAAAATTTTTAAAAACTGAAAAAACACTGCTAAGGAAAAGGGATATTATATTTTTACCGTACCTACCTTTACATGCAATGCAATTATTTACACAGTGGCAAATAATGTGTTGTTTTGTCTAATAAAAATAATATTGATTATTGTAGTTGGTTTTAAAAAAATACAAACTTGAATAAAACAGTAGTTCTTAGTTATTTGTTAGATAGACGAGTTAGTTTTATGGGGTAGATTTATCATTAAATGGCCTTTTTACTAAAATAGGCTAAAGACACACGAGGCGGTTTGTACCGAGTCGGCCGCCGCGCCGCATTGATCAAACCGCATACCACGTTAACACCATTAAAACGCGCCTTTATCAATTTAATGCCCAATCTTCTCGTGGCCACTTCAGAGTGGAGTACTAAGATACCAACAAATGGTCGAAAAATATGGAAAACATTTACAGGATAAAAAAAGTAACACTGAAAGGTGTGCTAACAGACGATATCTGTCTTGCACAATGGAATTAATGAATTGGAGGGATTTAACGAAAAGCGACAAGCTGTTTGGAAAAAATGAATCTGTCTTTTTGTCACATATAATCAGTAGGAATCATCGCCTTGGCGCTCGACTCGGCACAAATCGCTACGTATGTCTTTAGCCATACGTGTTTTTGTTTGGTATCTTTTTTTTACGCAGTCCAAGCTTGACAGCCCACTTACCAAAACTAACTAGCTAAGCACGAAATTATCGCGACCGTAATAAAACGGTAGTGATTTTGGACAAACCACAGTGTTTTACAGAGTGATTGTTATTTCTTCGAGTGTTGATATAATCGGAAGGTGTATTTATTAAACCTTGTCCGCCTTGTTTTTTATTGTATATTGTTAGGTAGTGTAAAAAGTTTTAAGTTAAATCAAGGCAATTAAAAAACTGCTTCTAAAGGCAAATAATTTAACTGTAATAAAACCGAAATCGGCTTGGAACGTCTAATGTGAAAATTTAAAGAACTACAAAAATCCAAAAATAAATGGTAGGAGCTCTTTATGGGCCACGAAAAAAAATTGAAAATGGGCAGTTGTGTATAACCCTTATTTAAAAAAATTTAGTGAAATGTTATTAGAAAAGTTGTACGGAATTAAAAGGTATGCCTAAATACCAAACGGGGCCTTCTTTATTTTTTTAGTAGTATTTTGTTTGTACATTAATTTATAAACACTTAAAATAAAAATGCACTTTGAATGACCGTTTTTAAATGCATTTATTATTACTAATGTTTTATCTTATTAAATATTATTTTTGGAAAATTTTAAAATTGTGTTTAATATCGTTGCAACAAACATGAGTTTGTGATTCCCAAAAAAATTAAAAATCTATGTTAATGTTAAAATATGCCTAAATTTGAACAAAGTTACGCAGAATTGATTTTATTTTGAATAATTTAAGAGAGTGTTTAGGGTGAATATCAAATAAAAAAAAATTAAATGTTTTTCAAAAAACGAAAAAGACAAAAAAACTTTAAAAGACAAAAAAAACTTTAGGAGGCCATGTTTTAATATTAGGGCATAACTTTCAATTCTAAACAACTTTTTTTTACAACATTTTGCTGAATTTTTTGAAATAAGGGTACTTTACTCTTGTACAATTTTTATATTTTTTTACCTATCCTATATGCTGTTTGACTTGCAACCGTTCTAAGTGCACCTAATATGATTATCGTACATGCACTAACTTTCGGCAATATTTGTATTTTAATTGTGCAATTAATTAAAAAAAATCCCATATGTTTTATAATATGGTTCGGAACACTGTTAGTAGAACAATTTAACGATTCCAAGAAAAAAGAGGTATTGCGTTTTGGCTTAGAAATTGGCGGAGATGAATGATAACTGAAAGGCAAGATTGTTATATGGCTCAATATGCCAGAAGAAATCAAACTTTACCCATCCAAGCATTACAATTTGTACTTTCAACGAACATTTAATCGCATTATATTGGGCATTTTAGTATCCAGAAGACTTTTTAACGTCGCCTTGCATCGTCGATGGCTCTTGAGGGTTTCATACTGTATTTTCACCAAAGACAAAGACAATTGCAGTAGGAAACGACATAACTGTCTAGTACTGACGAGACTAGAGCAGCTTTGATTAGTGAAAAGTATCGACAAAGGAGGAGAGGAGGTAGGAAGACAACATCGATTAAACACAGTTAGGGAAGTAGCTCGGTATTAAGAAGGCACCGTAATGTTTTGGGTTGCATAATGCATAATCGTAAAACAGGGCTTTTTATGTACCACACACTATGAACGCCCATTTTTACCTGAAAAACGTTATAAAACCAATAGTTTGTCCTCTACGATAAAAAATTGGCAACAACTTTATCTTAATAGACGACAATGCCCTTCCTCGTCGCGCTAGAATTAGTTAAATGGCTCTAGATGAAGCTCCAATACCACTACTGACTTGGTCTCTTGTCTCTGTATATGAATCCAATTGAAGATATTTGAGACTATATTTCTAGAGCCACAAATCACAGAAATAATCCTTCAAGAAACCGCCAGGAGCCTTTGATAGCCGCTCAAGAGGAATGAAATAATTTGCCTCAACACACAATTGATAACCTAATCACATGAATTCATCGAAGAGTACATGCATTAATTATGAATAGGGGAGACAGCACTCGCTATTAATTCGGTTTAAGAAGATAATTAACAATGTTTTTTCGCAAAATTTTATTTTATTGAAACACCTTTATTTTGTATTTTTTATTTTGGCACCAAAATAAAGGCACTATTATTAACTTCTTGTAAAACTGGTTTATTCATAAATTTATTTATGTCTTCAAAACACAAAACCTAATTGTATTCTATTTCCCAAATAGGCAGGGTGTGCAATACTTTTTTAGGATATAAATAAATGCGTTTTATTTTTAAAAAACATATATTTTTAAATCAAGTAAAAAAGTTTAAAAATTACAAAATGGAAAGTAATTTGTAGATAGTGTCATTTATTATTTGTTGACTTTATTAATTTATAAATAGTTATTTGTTTGTTTATAAAAAAACAAGTGTTTTAGTTAAGAACAAATAAATTTGTCAAGATTTTAGAAAGATCCCAATAAACCCAAATTAAAATGACGATAGCACAGCATCACAAAAAAAAGTAATTGTTTATTTTTGCATATCAATATTTCAAAGCAGCTCACATGAGATGCAGGTTATTAAACATACATTTTTATAAATTTTTCTTACATTTATAATGCGTTTGTTCTTCTTTTATTAAAATCAACTATAGAAAATGGTTTTTATAGAAAGCAAATTCCTTTTATTTAAAAATTTCTCTACTATTATCTTTGACATGCAGCACTTAGTAACAGAGTTTCCTCAAATGAATTTTCGCCTAAACTTTGCACCTGAACCTACAGTTTTCTTGCTACTCGACGCTTATCTGTTATGATAGATCCTCACTCTTCTCGCTATTACCAATTAAATGTTTAAAAATATCAAGACTTAAAACCGGCAACCACTCCCTTTTTCTTTATATCATATTTACTATGCAATCCTTTATTTTTAACAATTATTCCTATTAAAGTTTTGCTGAAGATGGTATCTTTACTCCAGTATTCTAGGCCCGCTTTTAAGTCTAATTCAAAAAGCAACATTCTGCGCTGGCCAATATAATGCAGGTACCTCTTTCTTCAGATCTTTAACTAAACTGGATTTGGGAGTCAAAAATTAAGTCGGGTTTAATGTATCAAAGACAGAATCATGTTCACTATCGCAAAAAGGGTCTGCGAATTCTAATTTTATACATATTAGCGGAAGTACTGCAAAATAAAGAATTACCTAATCTTGATAGCCCTCCTTTTAGAAGTAATGACTTTACATTTCATTATCACTACAGCTTCTAAAAAGGGGAATGGCTTTTTTAAAAACACCAATATTAACTCATCTACAAAAAAAGGTGCGCATTACGAATGACTTGGATATACCTGTGCATTACCCAAAACGAGGTGTTATGTAGAAAAAGCAACCGTTAAGAGGTACTTTTCTCCAGACCACTCGGACATCAAACAGCATAGATCTTTTTTTTCCAACTAACCAGTTTCTCAGATCTAAAGCGCATGCATTACAGCAGATATGTGGCGCCCAATGTTTGGCTTGACAGATATCTTACAATCTTAAGTATTCGATTGGACACACTAACTTCAAGTGTTTTGTAAGTGCTATATACCCAAAGACCACTGCCAAATTTTGAGAAAACAATTTGAGATTTTTTTTAAATCAATTATATTCGCCATAGTGGCGTTTGTCATTTATTTGGGGCTAAGATATATAATCTTATGTACCTCTTATAACACAGGTCCACGAAAAAAATGTGTTTGTGCTGGGTGTCGGAATAAGATCTTTTGGTCTATTTTTTGCGCTGAACACGAATCTAAAGTCAGATGTGGGGGTCAAACAACCAAGAATAAAAAAAAGCCTATACGGTACATTTGCCGGCAGAAACTTGCTGTGGAATGTTTGGACTACGACTACATAAACTATTAGAAAAACAAAAAAAATCATACAAAAAAAGAGCTTTTAAAAATATCTTTAAAAAAATATATATAATCATTTTTGATTGGATAAGATATAAACGAAAATGTAATTTTGACAAAAAAATTTAGTCCCAAATAGGAAAAAAAAATTTTTTTATTATTGTGATTTTTGAAGTTTTGGTATTATTAATTATTTCTTTTATTTATTTGGATCCCAAATCACTTAAAATTTTTAAAAACACCCAAAAATAAAAAAATTATAATTTTCATTTTTTTCCAGAAATTCTTATTAATTCGGTTCTTTGATTATAACTCAAAAAATATTGCATTAAGAGAAAAATGTTACGCTGCTTAAATTAAAGGTCTTGTAAAAATACATAGTTTATGTTAAATAATGTTCCGAGTATCTTTTATAGTTGCTGAGTTATTAACATTTAAAATTAAAAAAAAATCGGTAATATTTCCAATTAAGCCTTTTCTCGATTTTTTGCTGTTTAATCCCAAATTTTGACTTCGGATTCGTGTTTAACAAAAAAATACGCCAGAAAATCTTAGTTTCACACCCAGCACACACTACTTTTTTTGTGGACCTGTATAAATAAGCACACCAAAAATCGTAAATAACTGGTCGATCTTTTATTTTGAATACATTTTGGCTGTTATCCAGTATTTAACTTAATAATTTGGTAAGGAACAAATAAAAACGGTGGAGAAAGAAGCTTAAAATATGTTTTTAATGCTTATAATGGTATTATAAAAGCTTTTACCTCATAAAATAATTTTAGTCACCCTTTATTTAACCCTAATGGCAATTTTTTTATTGACTTGTATAGCCCATTTAATATAAAAGGCCTGTCAAGGTTCAATTAGGGTGGCAACTACTTTATGTGTTACAGAAAAGAGGTGGAAAGTCCCGTAATAATGGCGGCCGGCTGCTGTTTGTTTAGGTTTTCTGTTGCAATTTGAGAAGTTTCTAAGTACAAAGTATAACAAAAAGTTAACCTGAAAAGTTTGACAATCGATGATGGCTAAATTGAGAATTATACGAGTTGAGTTTTAGAGTGGAGGTGTTAATTTTTGTAGTCGAAAACTTTTCAATCCTTATAAAACATCATAAAAAGTTTCTACCATATTGAATTTTACAAAATCCTAAAGTTTACGACTACTTCTTGTGGTTTATATAACGCTAAAACAGACGCTTTTATGTAATGAATCTGGATTAAATGGTGAATTATTAGCACTTAAAATTAGGTTTAAGTAATTAAATAATTTGAGAAATAAAGAAAATATTCATGGCCAAATCCAATTCTTATTATAAACAACGGCCTAAATCAAAAATTGACAATAAATTTATAAAAAAATATGTATCACTGCTCTAGATAAGACTATGTTTAGAGAGTTAAATATTTTTAATAAAAAAGTGCCTGCAGTGTTTCTAAACTCAAGTTGTGATTAAGAATATTAAAATTGTAGACGAAGAAATGCTAAATCCAAGAAAACTAAAAAAAGCGTCTAATTTTACGGTGTATCTTTAAAAAAATACTTTTATAAAGAAGCAAAAATAATTAATGTTAAATTAATTTTTTGTTTTTAAAATACCTAATTTAAAAATGATACATCTGTCTTCTTGTAACTAGCAACTAAATTTAATAACGTATTCAGAGTTGTTAATGTTTATGTCTATACTGAATATGAAACAACTCGAATACGGCTGTAAACGACACTTTTTACAAAAAATTTAGCAACACGCTAAGCTTATTTGTTCATTAAAACTTGCCAGTTTTAAGATTTAAATAAATTGTAAATGGGTAATTTTTTTGGAGAACTAGCACATATCAAATACTATATTGTTCACAATTTAACCGGTATAGGATATTTATTCCAAGTATTCTGTATCGACGTGTTTATTTTTAAGCTAATGAATTAATTAGTTTTGCACATAGTTAAACCAGTATTAACTTAAAGATGCTCTGCCTGTCTACACCCAGAAATTTTTAAGCTTACATGTAGTGTATAAAAAACATATTACAAATTTAGGGTGTAAGATTTATCCTATTTTGTCATTTATTCTTTATTTATTTATAAAAAATTTCATAAAAACCTCTATAAGGTTTTAAGAAAGTCCACCTATAACATTGCAATATATAAACTTTGGGTATAATACCAGTAATTATGGATGCCCAGCTTTAGGATGTTTATTTATTGTCTCTCAGTTTTTATTACCGCATTTTCACGACTCAATTCTCGTTGATCAACTTTAGTAAATTCACTAAAATCACTTAAGTTTGCCGTCTTTCTAATTTAATTAAAATTGTAGAAACTACTTTTTTACCGATGTATACATTTGTATGTGCAGGTGTAAAATTATTATTGGTTGACTGATTTAAGAACTAAAAAACAATATGTTAAAATAGGATAGACCTCACCAAAACACTGGCCCTGGATACACAACTGACTCAAACTTGTTTTAAAATAGCTAAGAGTAAAATCTAAAATTCACTTTAAAACGTCTTAATAAGAGTTTAAAAAACTACAACTAAAAATTGGACCCTAAATTCGAAAAGAAAATGCTTTTATGCGAAAATCTTTTTCCAGAGCTCTGAAATAACAAATTAATGCATTTCTTTATTTCCAAGATATCGTATAATTCTATAAATTTAATTATGCTCGCAAACCACTTTAAATTAACTATATCTATTGCTTTTAAGAATGAATAAAATTAAAATAATTCAAGCAAACAAGTAAATGTTCAAACACTTCAAACGCAGTTTAATTAGCCTAAAAATATGGATGACTCATAACTAAAACGCTAAAGTTTGAATAAATTAATCTTTTGTGCAACCAACAATACCTGAATGATTAAAATGCCAACGTAAGTTGTGGTTAGTTGTGGTTAGTCACAGTTATTTTCATTTGAACGGTGAGAATGCGCCATAACATTTTTCATTACAGGCAACAGGTGCATTTTGCAGCATCTTTAAGACAATTTTATAAACGGTATACTATTCTACTACACCTTTATAACCACCTACTATGTAATGTCTAATGTCATACAGACACGACCTATTTTTTACTGTAAAATCTGAACCACGCACAACGGCATATGTCCACTGGCGGTGACCTTGCTTACTTCGCTGATTAACGAAAAACAATTTAAGAGTGAGGCAAGTCCGTTGGCAGTGCCGATAACAAGAATAAAACAGTGCAATAAAGGTTTGTGCCAACTCGTGAAAAAACTGTCACCGAACGAACACGCTCATGCGCATTGATTAAAATGCGTTCCAACAGAGACGTGACGGTTATCAGACCATTCTTCTTGTGTACCAACTAACTAAAAAATTACAACTAGAAATTGGACCCTAAATCCGAAAAAAAAGCTTTATGTAATGTCTAATGTCATACAGACACGACCTATTTTTTACTGTAAAATCTGAACCACGACGACGACAGTAGATAAGCTATTTTGTTCTGCCGCAAATCCGTCATTTTCCCCCTAAAAATACATGGGGAAATTTTAAGGTCGATTTAGATTTTACCTTTTGGTCTAGCACCACGTGTCTTGTGGTACCATCTGGGGTCACCCATCTAAGTATAACTACGCCCGACATTGCTTGACTTTAGATTATGGGGACCAAGATTATGAAATATGAACCCATCAGAGTCTTTTATAATTATGGAAATAAATAAAAAAGTCATCACAGGATTAGAACCACCTGTTGCCCCCATCCTAACGTTTCCCCCATTACCATTTTTACCATTTAACAGAGCTTTATTTATAACTTTATTTACAATGTCAACTTATAACTACTATAATACATAGGATATGTATTCTTGGCACTCTTATTTTACTTTTCAGGTCTTGGAAGAGGTGCCGCCAAGAACTGGGCGGGGGCGAGATGGAGCCCGTGGGTAGCATAGAGTTGTTTGGGTTATTATTTTCCAGCTTCCACCGGTGTACCATAAAAGCTATTACATTGCTTATTCCCAAAAGGGTTAAAAAAGATGTTTAAAATCTTCTATAATTTATAATTTATATCTTGTTTTTAGGGCGGGAAAAAAGATTATTTAAAAAACCGTGAGTGGTTTAACGGTTCAAGTTCAGCGTCTTAAACCTTGCGGACACCGAACTTTTATCTAGTAAGGTAAAATAAGCGTACAATATCAAACATCACACGTTGTCACAAATTTTTTAAGTAAATAAATTTGGGGGCCACACAACATATTTGATATAAAGCCCTAGGTGAGTTAATTAACCTAATATTAAAATTGTTTCAAATCCAGCGGTTAATTAGAATAAGTGTTTGAAAAGCAATAATAATTTGCCTTTAAACAGCTGCTATTAAATGAGGATAATATTATATTATTATATGAATCAACAATTTATAAAAAACTAAAAATAATTAAAACAACTTCGTTATTTTATACAAGGGTCTAGTTGCTATCAAAAAGATATACCAATAGGAAGAGCGGGTTTCATAAATGATTAAAACAATATTTTACGCAGAAATAAATTATCAATTTTCATATCTGCATCCTGTGTTTAAAAGTTCTAGTTTATTAATAAAAAATATATTTTTTAAAAAAACCAACGCCCATTAATTTTTAATTCATATATCAAAAAAAAATGGCAAAAATTCGCCAAACGAACATGTTTCGAATGCGAAAAATAGCAGCTAACATATCTAAAATTAATTAAAAACGCATTCAAGTTCCGGGTAATCAGGGTAAATATCAAATAAATCGACTCAAACAAGCTCAAGCGCTCGGTTAATATCTTAAAATATAAAGGTTCTCCCTAGAAATTTATATTAAATATGTTTCTTAACCCCAAATCAACCAGGTTAAAATTATACCATTTGGATTGATAAAATAAATATCTGGGTTTAAGTCTAAAAATAACAGGAGCTAAAAATTAGCAACTAATACATTTAAATTTAAATTAGGAGGCAAATACACAAAATTATCACTAAAATTAGCAAACCGATGCCAAGGGTAAGTATCAATTAATTATATGAAAAATATCCTACCCACTATCCATTGGTTGTACATTAGACCATTAGAATAAAATAACCACACAGTTTCGTTTAAAAACTCTCATTTCGACCCCCACACACACACACATAACCGACCGGGCTAACAGGTAAAATATGCCAAAAATTCCATTTGCCTAAAATATAATACCCCATCATAATTTTATCAGATAATAAATAAAAATTATTATCTTGAGGGACAGATAAACAGAAAAGCGCTCAGTTTTCCAACCGACCTTTTTAAAATAAAGCCGTTGAAAGAAGGTACATAATGTTAATTAATAAATATAAAAATAGGCTAAAATAAAGCCGTTGACAGCGTATATATTTTATCAAATAATACCTAACATTCTGAATTAGGAGTTATCTCAAAACCAAAAAAGCGATAACTCTTTTAACTTTTTATGCAATTGAATCATAAAAAATTTTATGTATTTAATATATATTAAAAGTTTAGGAATTAGCAAAAATTTTTTAGATATTTCACACACATTATAGAAAAATAATATGGTTAAAATAATTTTGAAACAGGTGCATGTGTGGTGTTTTTATAAATTAAGTAACCTTTTTTTAAATAGGTAAAATAAAGCAAAAAGGATTCGTTTAAAAAATATATGTCCAAAAATTTTTTAAAATAAATCAAGGAAAATTGGTTTTTCCTTATTTCAAATAACAGCTTTTTTTTCGAAATAAAGTATTTTAAATAACAGCCCTGTATTTTCAAATACCAGCCCTGTTTTTCCCCAAAAAACAGCCCTGTTTTTAAAATAAACAGCCCCTGTATTTCCCAAAAAAACCCTGTATTTTTTAAATAAAGCTCTGTATTTTTTAAATCGCCCTGTATTTTCAAATAACAGCCCTGTTTTTCCAATAACAGCCCTGTTTTCAAATAACAGCCCTTTTTCAAATGCCCTGTTTTCCCAAAAAACAGCCCTGTTTTCAAATAACAGCCTTATTTTTAAATAACAGCCCTGTATTTCCAAATAACAGCCCGTATTTAAATAACAGCTCTGTTTTTCAAAAACAGCTCTTTTTCCAAATAACAGCACTGTTTTTTAAATAACACACTGTACAAATAACACCCCGTATTTTCAAATAACAGCCCCGTTTTTCCAAATAACAGCCTGTTTTCCAAATAACAGCACTGTTTTCAAATAAAGCCCTGTTTTTCCAAATAACAGCACGTTTTTTAAATAACAGCACTGTTTTAAAACACTGTTTTCCAAAAACACCCTGTTTTTCCAAATAACGCCTGTTTTCCCAATAACAGCCCTTATTTTTAAATAACAGCCCTGTATTTCAAATAACAGCCCTGTATTTTTAAATAACGGCTCTGTTTTCAAATAACAGCTCTTTTTTCAAATAACAGCACTGTTTTTAAATAACAGCACTTATTTTCAAATACAGCCCTGTATTTTCAAATAACAGCCCTGTTTTTCCAAAAACAGCCCCCTTTTTTTAAACCTGTTTTTCAAATAAAGCCTGTTTTAAATGCATGTTTTTTTTAAAAAACAGCACTTTTTTAAATAACAGCCCTTTTTTCAAAAACAGCACTTTTTTTCAAAAACCCTGTATTTTCTAACAGCACTTATTTCAAATAAAGTTTTTCAAATAAACCCTGTTTTTTTCCAAATAACATTTTTTCAAATAAATTTTCAAAACCAAATGTTTTAAATAACACCCTTCTTTCAAATAACAGCCCTTTTTTCAAATACCACCCAAAAAAACAGCCCTTTTAAATCACTTTTTTCCAAAAATAACAACTTTTTTTTCAAATACGCCCGTTTTCAAAAAACAGCCCTTTTTCCAAATAACAGCCCTTATTTTCAAATAACAGCACTTATTTCCCAAAAAAACAGCCTTATTTCCAAATAACATTTTTTTTTCAAATAACAGCCCTGTTTTTTCAAATAACAGCCCTGTATTTTCAAATAACCGCACTGTATTTTCAAATAACGCCCTTTTTCCAAATAACAGCACTTATTTCCAAATAACAGCATGTTTTTTTAAAAACGGGCCTGTATTTCCAAATAACGGATTTTTTAAATAATGGCCCTATATTCCCAAAAAAACCACACCTTTTTCAAATAACAGCACTGTAAATTTAGGGTTAAAAATTTATGTTATTTGTGTTTGGCCAAAACACACCTAACTAATTTATTTACCTCAAACTATAACAACAAAACTTACAGTGCTGTTATTTAAAAAGGGGCGTTTTTGAAATTAGGGCCATTATTAAATACAGTGGTTTTTGGAGCCAGTGGTATTAAAAACAGTGCTGTTTTGTCAGTGCTGTTGACTTGGAAAAAAAGGGCTGTAATCAGTGTTTATTTGAAATCAGAAGTTATTTGGAAAAACAAGGCTTTATTAAAAATAAAAACTTTTTAAATAAATTTAAAAATACAGGGCTTTTTTAAAATACGGGGTTTAAAATACAGGGCTTTATTTTGGAAAAACAGGTATTTTGGAAAAAAAAATGTTATTTGGAAATACATCTGTTATTTGAAAATAAGGGCTGTTAAAAAACAGGGTTTTTTTGGGAAAAAAACATGGTTTTTAAATACAATCGTTTTTGAAAATACAGGGCTTTTTTGGAAAAAATTATTTGGAAAAAACAGAAAACAGTTTTTTTTGGAAAAACAGGGCTGTTTATTATATATATATATATATATATATATATATATATATATATATATATATATATATATATATATATATATATATATATATAAAATATATATATATATATATATATATATATATATATATATATATATATTAAATACATATTAAATTTTTTATGATTCAATTGTTCATAAAATAACAGTTTAAAGAGTTATCGTCTTTTTGTGGTTTTGAGATAACTCCTGGAATTAACAGAATGTTAGGTATTATTTAATAAAATATATACCCTGTCAACGGCTTTATTTTAGCCTATTTTTATATTTATTAATTATACTATTATGTACCCCCCTGCAACGGCTTTATTTTAACAGGTCGGTTGAAAAACTGAGCGCTTTTCTGTTTATCTGTCCCTCAAGCTAATAATTTTTATTTATTATCTGATAGAATTATGATTAGGTATGTATATTTTAATCAAATGGAATATTTTGGCTATATTTTACCTGTTAGCCCGGTCGGTTATGTGTGTGTGTGTGTGGGCGGTCAGAATATGAGAGTTTTAAGCGAAACTGTGTGGTTATTTTATTCTAATGGGTCTACATCGCCTACAACCAATGGATAGTGGGTAAGTGATTTTTTCATAAAATTTAAAAATTGATACTTACCCCTTGGCATCGGTTTGCTAATTTTTAGTGATAATTTTTAGTGTATTTGCCTCATAATTTACACACTTTTAAATGTATTAGTTGCTAATTTTTAGCTCCTGTTATTTGTTAGACTTAAAACCCAGATATAAAATATTTCTATCAATCAGATTTGTATAATTTTTAACCTGGTTGTGTATTATGGGTTAGAAACATAATATCTAATATAAAATTTCTAGGGTACAACCTTATTTTTAAGATATTAAACGAGCGCTATGAGCTTGTTTGAGTCAGCCTAATTTTATTTGATATTATACCGCTGATTGCGGTAACTTGAATGCGTTTTTAATTATTATTTTAGATATGTTAGCCGCTATTTTTCGCATTCGGTGGCTATGTTTTTAATTAATATATAAGTTGATTTTATCCTACGTTAGGCTTAAACCATAAATATATGTGTATGGGGATTGTAAACTTATATTTTAACGCCGCTAAAAGCTCTGACTTAAAACCTAGATATAAAATTTTTCTTTCAATCCGAATTGTATAATTTTTAAACTGGTTGCACTTATGCAAGAAACATATTTAATATAAAAATTTCTAGGGTAGCAACCTTATTTTTAAGATATTAGGCGAGCGCTATGTGTATGCTTGGAGTCACCTCGTTTTTATTTACCGCTATACACAGGATTTATATATTACCCAATACTTGTATGCATTGCTATTTAAGCATGTTCGTTTGGCAGAATTTTAAAGCCATTTTTTTTATATATGAATTAAATAATTAATGGGCGTTGGTTTTTTTAAAAATATATTTTTATTAATAACTAGAATTTTTAAACACAGGATGCAGATATGAAAATTGATAATTTATTTCTGTGGTAAAATATGTTTATTAATCATTTATGAAAACTCTTCTATTGGTATATCCTTTATGCATAGCAACTAGACCCTTGTATAAAATAACGAAGTTGTTTTAATTTATTTTTAGATGTTTTATAATATTGTTGATTCATATAAGTAATATAATATTATCCTCATTTAATAGCAGCTGTTGAGAAATTATTATTGCTTTTCAATATCACTTATTCTAATTATACCGGTGGATTTGAAAAAATTTTAATATTAGGTTAATTAACTCATCTAGGGCTTATATATCAAATATGTTGTGTGGCCCCTTAAATTTATTTACTTATAAACAATTTTTAGTTGCGACCTTGTTAATGTACTATGACGCCCACGTGTGATACGTTTGATATTGTACGCTTATTTTACCTTACTAGATAATAAGTCTCGGTGTCCGCAAGGTTTAAGACGCTGAACTGTGGAAAAAGGAAGAGTGCCAAGAATACATATCCTATGTATTATAGTAGTTATAAGTTGACATTGTAAATATTAAGTTATAAATAAAGCTCTGTTAAATGGTAAAAATGGTAATGGTGAAACGTTAGGATGGGGGCAACAGGTGGTTCGAATCCTGCTACGTGGGGACTTTTTTTTATTTATTTCCATAATTATAAAAGGACTCCTGATGAGTTCATATTTCATAATCTTGGTCAGCGCCATAATCTGAAATCAAGCAATGTCGGGCGTAGTTACTACTTAGATGGGTGACCACAACGACACGTGGTGCTAGACCGGAAGTGAAATCTAAATCGGACCTTAAAATTTCCCCATGTATTTCTTATGGGAAAATGACGGATTTTGCGGCAGAACACACATAGCTTATCTACTGACGACAAATGTCCACTGGCGGTGACCTAACCTGACCTTGCTTACTTCGCTGATTAACAAATACAATTTATCATTAGGCAAGTCCGTTCGCAGTGCCGATAACAAGAATAAAACAGTGCAATATAGGTTTGTTCCAACACGTCAAAAAACTGTCACCGAACGATTACGCTTATGTGCAGTGATTAAAATGCGTTCCAACAGAGACGTGACGGTTATCAGACTATTTTTTTTGTGTACCAACCTAACTTGGGATCGTTTTTGTTACGATTTTAAAGCGGTATTTCCGATACATGGCCCAAATTGAAAACTGTTTGGGTTGACTGGTGCATTGAGAATTGGATTTTTGATTTTTAACAGCTGTTTCATGTTTTATCTTTTATCTTTATTTGTTTACTGTTATTTAGCGACTAACGTGTATAGTGATTTAGCATTTTTTATTTCTTTGCTTGTTTACACGTTTAAAAGTATTAATTTTTACACCTCCCAAGCCCATCATTGAATTTAATTATCTTTAAAGATGAGTGACGGTGATATGAGTGATTTTTTGTCCGACTCAGATAGTGAGGATGAATTATTGGAGTTACGTAACAAAAGGACGAAAAACAAACAATATTTAGGTAAGACCTTACACAAAAAGAAGGAATAAACTCGTATTCTCTTTCTAAAGAGTACTATACATTCATTTATTTGCTAACTTTGATCCAAAAATAATAGGTAGATAAGTTAGAATTATTTTTACAAAAGAAAAAAATCAAAGACGATTGACTTCTTCCGAAAACGATCCGCAAAGCGATCCAACGTTTGTTATTTTTTGTACCATCACGGAACTATTTAAAGTCCGCGCATGCGTCAAAGCGCACCAAAAAACCATTTAAAAACGGTTTCCAAACGAACCCGGATGCTTGTTGGAACAAACCTATAGTTTAAGGAATAGTGATTAAACAAAAATAATATACGAATGATAATTAAATTATCATCAAAAATAATAAAACAATACTATATTTTTATGACATTGCCTTTTTAGGCATAAACTAAAGGTGGGTTTTTTTCTTACTCTTATGTAATTTAACCTTCTGATTGTAATACTAGATAAGAAACTTAATAACATATGAAATATATTATCTATTTATGTAACTTAAATAAAAAAAACTGTTGAAACTATCTACCATGGTCTTTATTTTTTTAGATTTGTTGAAATAAACAATGTGCAAATTTTACCACCCTTTATTTTTATCTTCTAAGGATAAAAAGTAAAAATTTTATCGCCTCTAAAACCTAATTATACAAAGTGTTTGACCGGAAAACTTAAAAGCTTTCAGGTTATGAGCTGTATAATTAAATTTTTATGAATGTAAGCATTATAAAAAGAATGCAAGCGGTGTAATGATGTTATTAGGTCTGCAAATTAGTTTTTGTTTTTCATAAAAAATGTAGACAATTTGTTCTAATTTCTATTAAAATTTATAAAATCTAGTCGCACAGTAGTATATTTTACACGAAATGTTTAAACCCATTTCCCCCTATTAACTTCTGTCTCGTTTTACATAAACATACAAAATTTGGTACATAAATTCATATAAATATTCTTATAAACTTATATAAAAATTATGTTAAGTGATCTCTAAGATATTTTATTTAAAAATCGCCTATTTTATTACTGACAAACTGACTGACTGACTAACTCATTGACTCATCAAACTTATGACGCCCTATCCGAAGAAGTAGAAACTTTGGAATCTGGTATAAGTAGCTTTTAGGACACACGAAAAGAAAAAAGTAATGTTAAGTGATCTCTAAGATATTTTATTTAAAAATCGCCTATTTTATTACTGACAAACTGACTGACTGACTAACTCATTGACTCATCAAACTTATGACGCCCTTTCCGAAAAAGCAGAAACTTGGAATCTGGTATAAGTAGCTTTTAGGACACACGAAAAGAAAAATTTGAACACTGCAATTTTTTACTTGGAACGCCCCGAAACAGAGCCATAACACTGGGGGTATTTTGGAGATTTGCAATCTAACTGTACCTGAGTTTCTAAGATTATAATTTAAAATTAACGATTTTATTTACTAAACAAAAAAAATTGCTACATTTACCTATTAGACCCTAAACTAGGCGTAATTTAAGGGACATTAAAAAAAAAAATGAGCATTTTTTGCACTTTTACCTACAAAGCAAGGTATACTGACCAAAACAGGCATGAAATCCTCCCCATTTCCATTTTTTGCATTCATTGAACTTAGAAATATAATTAAAGAGAAGAGATCTCATTCAGTGAAATAGGAGCCAAGTTCTTATCCAAAAATCTCGGCTTCTTAGAGTACTAAAATTAGACCTTGTCCACAATTTTGTTACATTTTTTTTTTTGATTTGGCAAGTTTTTTATAATCTGTCTAAATTAATAATGAAACAATTACATAATAAAACAGATAAGCAAAAAACTTGCCAAGCCAAAAATAAGTGAAACAAAATTGTGAACAAAACTTGGTTTATGTTTAGATCTTGGTACATTTTTTACACTAGTGTTTTTGGTAAGATCTAATTAATAAAAAACAATTATTTCTGAAAGCGTTATGATATGTGTTTAATAAATTTTTATTTAAGTTTTTCTTTAATTTATTTTTTCTGGGGTAGACATTATTATTTTAATAAGTTATTAGACTCTTCTTTATAATATAGTAACTATAATTTTATAGGTGGCATTGCGATAAAATACTTAATTTTAACCATTTTTAGGACTTTTTAAGTATGTAATTATAATAACAGTAAAACGATGGTAAAGTACCAAATATAATAGTTTTAAAAGAATGAAATGGCCAGGTTTACCATTCATCGAAAAGAGGGACAAAAAGTAGGAAAAAATTATATTAATGCCTGGTTCAGTGTGAACTTCCGCACATATTATTAGGGTGTTTTTTATGCTCCGTCGTACTTAAGTGACTGTAAGAACGTATATAAATGAGGGTTTGTTGAAAGTTTGGATAAATATTTAAATAATTATGACTAGAGAAGGGCATTTATGCAAAGTGCATATTTTGCATAATTTGCATATTTTATGCACTTTTATTTTCTGCATATTTCTCTGCAAAGCTGCATATCGTGCATAAGATGTATTAAATTGAGAAAAATTCGCAAAGCTATATTAATTATTAAATCCAAAATTATTTGGGGGGTACATAACTACTGGGTAAACCTCGGGAAAACCCACCCTTTGTTATAGAAGATTATTATTACTTGGGTACTTAATGTGGGATGTCGGCGTCGCCGGTACTCGTCTGGGTAGTAGGGATTAAAAGCAATAAACAATAAATATTTACACCTAATCGATCTAAGGTTATTCAAATTTATGTGTTTATTTAAATTTATGATTTTGTATAGTGTGCATTGTTTAATCGTTTATACAGCTCAACTCAAATTTTTGTGAAGATGCCTAAAGTGACAAGTGTCTCCGTATGGATTAAGCCATACACAGAAATGTACATCAATACGGGGAAGGTGTACTGCTCTTCTTGCAGTAAAATAGTGAGTATTAATACTAACTTCTGTATATTATTTTTTTAAACTCTATTTTGCTTATTTAAAGCCTCAGCGTGTTTAAATTCAACTTTCAAAAACGCCCGTATTTTTAACCATTTTACATTATCAATTCTTAGTGCCATTTTTTTGTAGTAATAATACCAGAATTTATGATTTTATATAGTGTACCAATGAAAAAATAGCATAAAGTATTCGTGGATACTCATGCTTATATTATTGTTTCTTTTGCCTGCTCCATCACATGAAAGACTGCTTTCTAATTTTGACCAAAATTATTTTTATTTATTTTTAATTTATTTTTTATTTTTTTACAGATAACATGTGAAAAAAAAATTCAAATTGATCAACATGTCAAAACGCCTACTCATAGAGCCAAACTAGAAAAACTGAAATCCGGAGGTAAAGCACAGTCATCTTTGCAAAAATGTTTTCAACCTACCGATAAGAATAAGTTCGATGAACAACATGTATTCAACCAGAATTTATGTCGGGCAATGGTGGCCTCAAATATTCCTTTGTCGAAGCTAAGCAATGAAAATTTTTGTTCATTCCTGCAAAAATATTGCAAATTTAATGTTCCTAGTGAGAGAACTTCCAGAAGAACCGACGCGACGTGAGTAGTTTACATTCTTCAGTAATTGAAGAAATAAAACTAAACATTGGAAATAACTACTTTTATATATGTATGGATAAAAGTACTGATTTTAGGGAACGGTATATCGCACATTTAATGGTCGGAGTTCTTAGTAAAAAAGTGTTACCAAAATCCTATTTAATTGCGTCAAAACAATTGGAAAAAACAAATGCTCTTACAGTGACTACGTTTATTTAAGGACTTGTAGCATTTTTTCTTCCTGCGGCTGTTCCCGCTGATAATCTCCTTTGTTGTCGGATGCAGCGCCTTACATGGTAAAGGCGGGACAAAATTTAAAAATATTTTATCAACAATTAAAACATGTAACATGCTTAGCACATGGCCTAAACAGGGTTGCCGAGGAGATTAGAAAAAAAATCCACTTGTCAATACTTTAATTTCCATTGTAAAAAAAGTATTTCTTAAGGCTCCTATAAGAATACAGTTTTTTAAAGAAAGACTGCCAAACACTTCTCTTCAACCACAACCTGTTGCAACAAGATGGGGTACTTGGCTAGAAGCTGCAATTTATTATGCAGACAATTTTTTTCAGGTAAAAGAAATAATTTCAGTTTTGGCAGATAATTCTTCTCAATCGCTTTTAGAAGCCAAAGAAATATGCGAAAATAAGCAGATTAAGCAACAACTTTCGTTTTTAAAGAGCAATTACGGTTTTCTTTCTAAATCTCTAACTGAAAGCACGCAAATAATGAGAGACTCTGAATCAGCTTTCAGAAATGTCAAGGGTAAAATTGGGAAAGATCTTTTTTTTTAATTCAAAACTGTTTTATCAAAAAATAACGGTTACCAATTTATCTCCAAAGTACCAGATATTTTAATAGGAAATTTTGATGATTGTATAGATTTAGACATAGATCCCAAAATCATGGCTAGCTTAAAATACGCCCCCATTACGTCAGTTGACGTGGAAAGAAGTTTTTCTATTTATAAAAATATGTATTCTGATAGGAGGCAAAAATTTTTGCTGGAAAATGTTTAGCATCATTTAATTGTATATTGTTTTTACAACTGCTAATTTCATTTTTCTAGTAAATTAGGTACATAACTGTAATTATATCAATAAATTATTAACAATTAAACAGTGTATTTTTTAAGATTTTGTTTTGCATATTTTCAAAAATACTTGCATATTTTAAGTAAATTATATGCATATTTATGCGCATATTTCATTCATATTTATATGCATATTTGCCCTTCTCTAATTATGACCAATTATGATAAATTGGTACAACCATTAATTTAAAATGCAACAATGTGTAACCAAAAATTTGTAAAAAGTATGTCATATTATAAGAAAATGGCAAGAAGATATCCAAAACTCATACCATATCAGAGTCATTTCTAACAGTAAAGTGCAGATGGAACTACCACAGCTTTACTAACAACGTGGAAATACAATTAAATATACAATTTAACTCTAAGAATACTCTTTTTACCAAAGTTCATTTTTTTGGTAATTCTTCAGGATACATTGCAGATTATTTTTAAACTTAACTCAGTAACCATTATTACACAAATAAAATTAGTTTCAAATTTATTACTCAATAAATCAAAATTGTGGCAAAAAGGTTAAAGAATTATCATACAACGTGCTTTAGTGCTAGGAATAAGCCCTTATAACCTTTATCTGATCTTAAGCATGACTACACCACATGCCCACTAACGGGCTTGTAAAATCTTAAGGTTTCGAGTTTTAAGAGTATGAGTCAATTTACCTTTTTTCTATTTTTTTTTTCTTTTTTTCCTCTTCCGTGTTTTTTTTATTTGACAGTTATTCAACCTATATCAATTTTTGTTTCTGTTTCTATACAAAATGCAGAAATAAAAAAAAATGATAATAGTACCCGCAAAATATTTTAAAGATGGATCACCCCTTTAATCAGTTATCTAATTTAATTCTCACACTTTTATTTTAACTGAAGTTTAGGTTAGTCCCAAACCTTTACCAACGAACTATTTTTTTTCAGAGTAAAAATATCTTTTATCCTTTCGTGAGGTATATGATTACCTTCGTAATGACCTGCCTATGATTGGTTTTAACCTCAATTCAGATAGGCTTATCATATTTTGGGTTAAACTTACCCTTATGTCTTTTACAAAATGCATTTACTGCTCCTCTTCTGAAGTTTAATTTTAATACCTTTTACTTTTAGCAAAAGTTTGTATTATTTTCCAACTCCCCATCGCCAAAAATTACTTTCTAGTAATTCTATGTACATAATAGAATTGATTGTAATCTACAAAAACTAATTATTAGGGTGGAGAAACCAAAGCGGTTGCTATTAGTCACTCGGCCAATAATCCTCAAAAAACTAGGTAACTTACTTTTGTGCAATCTTAATGCTAAATTAAATTTATTATAACATTTTTTACTATTTACCGTTAACCACCCGGTACTATATTTGGTTAAATTTATTGTCCACTTACATTTAAAATCAAACCTACTAAATTACAAAAAAGCCAGACTTTTTAAAACCGAAACTCACAATAGTGTCTTCAAAATTCATGAAATTTGACATGCCCGTATTGAAGCAAAAAAACAATATAACTAATATGTCTCTTAAAGAAAGTCAATGATTTTTTGACCCTTTGCCTAATAAATGAAGTACACGTGATAATTTTCTTCTACCTTTAATTTTCAGAAATAAAATTATTTTTACCTCTAAATAAAATGCCGATTCTTTGCCAAACAACTATCTGCCAATTCTGTTTTTACTTTTCCTTTTATTTTTTTTTTAATTTTATTTAAAGTTTTAAAGTCAAACAAATTTAGCGCATTCCTTTTTCTTTTAACGGTAATAAATCCTTTGGGCTAAAAGGCGTGCTAGAAGTCGTTTCAATAAAACGTGCTTCTGAATTGGTATATATCCCTACTCACCTCTGTGGCATTTCTTATAAAAAATATTTTTTGGAGAGCTAGATATATACAGTAAGCAGCTAAAATATGAAACAAATTCATTTAAAAATCAGGTATTGGTTTAAAAAAAATGCTCGCACGCGTCTATTAAAATTTATCCTTGTGCGTTTTTTGCACTAAAGAGAAAATATACAGGATGCGTCAATGGGTAGATTTTCATACCAAAGATGATTTTTTTAATGAAACACTATTTTTAAAATCCATTTTCGAATTTTGGGCTGTCCCTGAAATTTTCTTTTAATTTTACTTACTGTACTTCTTGTAATGAGCCTAAACAGCGCAGCGGCGTAGCGTGCGTTAGGAGCGCCCGGGGCGTAGAGAAAGTTTGCCGCCCCTATAGAATCAAAAAATAAAAATTTATACCCCTAAAAAGGTGAGAATAAAAAATTATAGGAAAAAACAGTTTTATAGGTCAGCTATAAATTATTTATTTGACATGACATACTATCTTATTATCTACAATTACATACGAACGTACTCAGATATTAATTTTACTAGCTTTTCGGGCAGCGAAATCTGAAACCACATTGTCAAAGTTCCCTTTATTTGCTAAATACACTTTTTGCTGCAATTCTCCTATATCAATATCAACTAGTACTTGGTACTTGTATTCAGGGTTCAATAGGTTTAATAGCGTTAAAAAAGAAAACTTCGCGTCCAGATCATGCAGCTGTTGAAATCTGTTTTGATTTCCTGGATAATTATGTCTATAGAAATGAACATTTTAGGCGGCAGTTTCAACTCATATTTATGACAAACTAGTATCCAAGTATCTTGTACGGCAGGGTGCAACCTCAATGCCCTGTTCTTCACATACCTTTTTTGCAAAAGTGGATGCACCATAAACCAGATCATCCCTCTTTTTCACCAAAGAGGATCTCTAAAGCCTTAACTTTAGTGAAGCAGGAACCAATGTAGAGGCCTTTTGTCTGTAGATACAGTTTAGTTTTATCAACTTTCACAAGAATTGCATTCCTGAACCTGAGATAACATATAAGTGTATGGCAGTCGAATTACAAACAGTGTTGGATTTGGTTGTCACATTTTCTTACCAGTCAAAAGCTGTTCCAGAACATTCAGAATTTCTGAATAATGGTTCTTTATCATATTAACTAAATCATGTCTGGCGCTCCAGCGAGTATCAATCAAGCTCTTCACACTTTGCTTCGTTAAAATAGTCAGGGCGTCCCAGCGACGAGTCGTCGATAAGAAAAACACAAGAACACGTTCCAAGGTAACAAAAAAAGTGATAAAATCAATGGCAACCGATGTAGCATGTACTCCAACAAGGTTCAGGGAATGATTTGTGGATGCCACAAATTGTGTCTTCCGAATCACCTCTTTAATCCGTGTTTGAACTCCACTGTGTACACCAGACATAACCGCTGCTTTCTCATACGCTTGTCCGCCACTGTCCTGTATATCCAGTCGTCTAAAGTAATCTTCTTTACAATCATTTTCGATAGTTGCTCTCCATTTTTTTTCTTAGCTTCTGTAAAGTCGACAAAAGATTCCACTACTTCTACTTTGCCTTGTTCACACTTCACATACCGTAACACCTTACTAACTTGATCTTTATAAAACAAATTTGGTGTGCTGTCAAAAATTTTAGTAAAATATTTGACTTTTACCTGCCTAATAACTTTCTTGCGAACATGAACCGCCAAAACATGAATAAATTCGTATTATGTCTGAGGTGACAAATATGATACTTAGATTTTGCTTTCAAGCTTAATTAAGCTTTTCTTATTTGCGTGCAGTTGTTAGCACTGCTTCATTAATTGTTTCTCCCTGGTTGCTTATGCTCATTTCTAATAGCATCTACTTAACCAAGTCGTGTACTTTGCTGGACTCATGTTTATACACCTTTGGATTTATCTTCCAATATAGGTTTAACCCATCCGTGGTGTTGAATCCCAAGCCAGTGACCTTTATTTTTATAGAAAAGATGACAGCGAAAGCAAAAGAGGGACTCCTTTGCTGGCGAGTATACCATCCAAAATCATAGGATTCTTACACCATTTGGTGCGAATTCACTATCCAAGTGCTAAACAGCAGTTGAGCCTTGCTCTACTAGCTGGCCATTTACCGATATCTTTAAAATGGGTACGTGATTCTAGAACAAGATCAGCTTAAGCTTAATCTTCCAGAAGATCAATTTGTCCACCTGAGTTAGGACACCCTTGTCTAAAGGGTTGTTTAGGTCGGTCAGGCGAATTTAATAAAGCCAGAGGTTAAGTTTGTTTCGATGTTCGTGTATGCTGAGAATCCTTCGGTTCGGTCAAAAATTTGCTATCCGTTTCAGTGTTCCACTTATTTTGGTCATCTTAAATGTTACTGACTGATTGACTAGCACTTTTAAGAAATGTCAACATTGAATCCCCGTTTTATTCTTTCTTCTTTTGCTTTTTTCGAAAGGATTCTCCGCTTTTTTTGACTCTTCATAGTATATTGTTGCGAGTTGTGTTTTACGTTTTACGCCGTAAAATTTACGGGCTTTTTTAGATAAGTGAGACTCACACTAGTCACATTCTATATTTTACAAACTTTATTGATCACTAAAATACACAATACAATCAACAAAATATTAAATTCACTAATCTATAACGTCCTACACTCGATAACTGCTCGTAATTCTCTCTAGTCCTCTCCAATGCTCGTTCACTACTGACTGACTTGGCCCTTCTTTTTTCGCCTTATATGTTGTGTCCTGTTGTTGGATATTTGCGTTAAACAAATTACATACTTTTTCTTGAGTTTTTGTTTTCTCTTAATATTCAATAAAAATTAAAATTTCAATTCGTTCAATTTCATTTAAATGCGCCATACAAAATGTACTTGTACTCTAAAGGTATGAATTGTGGTTTTTTCCTTGTACTCCGAAAGAGTTAAAAATAGGTAAAGCATATGCTACATGAATCATGCGTACAATTTGACACATAATTCAAAAATGGATTTAAAAAAATAGTGTTCCATTAAAAAAAAAACTTTGGTATCAAAATTTTCATTTTGACGTACCCTTTTTTTCTTTAAAGCAAAAAACGCGCAAGAAAAACTATGACAAACGTGTGCAAGCTTTTTTTTACCCAATATCCTGATTTTAAAATAAATTTGTTTCATATTTTAGCTACTCACTGTATTTAAAAAAATTAACCAGGTAAAATCAAGAAATCCTGGAAAAACAGGTTATTGCAAGTTACAAAATTAATACGGGTTTAAGTTAAAAAAAGTAAAAACAAACATATTATTTGAAAAAAGCCATAAAATTTTTGAAATTTGGAAACAAACGGGGCCCCTGAAATGAACTGCAACTTTCAGAATATTGAGGATTTATTTATTACCAATAATCTACATAGTTGGCCACAGTGAGCCAATTCCGTATAAAAGTTTTATATTTCTCCGTCTTGGGGTACGTCTGCATCAAGTTATTTAGTTGTGTCTTGAAACAAAAAAATCATCGTTGACGCCAATAATTTCAATGGAAATGTGTACAATTTCAAGCTATCCATGAAGTCTCGAGGAGTAACGACTCCGTCCTTACATTAGTCAAACTGATTGGATTCAGAATAAGTAAACAGCTACTTTAGCTTTCGTTTTTTAGTAACTTTCTTTGTTTGGACTCCTCAGGACGCATATCCTTATTAAAGAACTCAACTCTTTTGGAAATTTTAGGACCTTATGACTCTGCAGATGATTAACAGTAAATTTCCCATGAGTTGAAGCAAAATTTGTATTAAAGCAACATATTTTTTCATTGTTTAAATTCGATTTGTTTATCTAATTTTACATTTTACGACAGTAAAGTCTTTCTCACATGGTAGGAAAAAGTGACCCTTCAAAGGAAAATATTGAAAAATTCATTTAAACCTATCAGTCGATTGCAACGCTATCATCATGGGGACAACAACTTGGTTATAATTCTGGTCCCAGGCTGCGTCTGAGAATAAATGCAATTTCTTAACAGGTAAGTCAATTTCTGTATTAATATAATCTAGCTACATGGAACATACTTTATCCTGACCTGTTTCGTTTTAGAAACACCGTCACTTCTAAACTTATGTAGTTTCTCAAATGAATCGCCGTCGTGCATATTTATTTAGACCATTAGTTCTAAGAAAAGAAACGGGATTTCTTTGTGAATCGAAGTGTCTACAATCTAAAAATCTAATGCTCACACGTCACTTACGGGGTTAAAATATGGACTACGGGATTTCTCAAATGACCGATTCATTTACATATTGCGATAATAAATTTAAGAAATTGCTTTTTTTATATTAATGTGTATTATATAAGTTTTATGATTTGTATAGTATTTTGCATATCTGTGCTCTGTAATATTTAGTCTCTTCTCTTTTTAAAATAAAACTTTTTGCTCTATTTACCAACAAATGCTTTAAAGGTTATTTAAAATAAACGAAAATAATTTATAAAAATATGCTTGTATAGTTCTGCTACCTTTTTTTATTAAAAAATAAAACATAATCTCCCTGATTATAAAGAATAGATTTATCACAAAACAAAATTTTAATCTTAATTTAGATAAATGTCACTATGTTTAACATTTATTTTAGATAAGTCAGGCGTAAGCGGACTTTTCCATTAAAGAACTGTTGATAGTTTAAATAGTGAACAATTAAATTTTAAAATGGGTGTTTTAAATTGGTTAGTATGAAAGATAGTACGCATACACTAGTAGTATAATTAAAGACTAAGTATTTGCTCTTCAGTTAAAATTCACCCGTTAAAAACGTTAGGAAAAAAATCTATGTAGTGTACCAGTCTATGGTATTTTTATTTTTAACTACTATCAAGACAATACTTAAAAATGTAGAACTCTTATTTAAGCTGACCTAGGGATGAACAAAATACATACTGCAGACTAAAAGCTGCTGAAAACTATGTTTTTATTTAAAATTAAACTTTATTATAAAGATGGCAATTTAAAATACTGAAACTAAAATTAAATCAAGTTATAATAACTTCAGTGAAAATCTTGCCTTTTCATAGCGTTTGCAAAGTAGTTTAACTGTACTCAGAAAAATCTTTATTCTTTGGCTAAAATGATCAAGGTGCAAATAGGGATAAAGACACCTGGGCTTAAATGTAACAGTAACAGATCATATGCAAATATATTTGAATACGTCACTACAACGACTATTTACAAACTATACATTAAGTAATTAAAACATGCAAAGTTTATATGCCTATAAAAAATATTTAAACGGAATCTTTAAATTCTGTATCATTGATCAGGTAAACCGACTGATCCTAAAACGTGTTCTTGCAGAAATATATACTAATACTTCTTCTATTTTCCAGTTCTATTTTTTCAAAATAATATCTATGCCCTTAAGGTTTGGCTGCCAGAAACTTTAAGAGTAAATATAAGGTAGAAGTACCAAAATCCTTAAGCATTTCTTCAAGTTAACTTAAACTTAAATTTAAATATTGTACATAATGTATTGTGACACACTGGCTTAATATATAAAATATATAAAATAATAAATAAATATAATAAAATATATAAAAAACGTAATATAACTACTTAGATTAGGTTTGAGTGTAAGGTTTGTTGTCCTTAGTTTTATAATTGAAACACGAAGCACGTCAAATCGTGGTTGTAGCATTAGGCGGATTCTTGGTAAATATCAATATTAAAGTAAATAATAATAAACCGATGCTAACAGAAAGCAAATAATTATTAAATACCAAAGCCTAATGAGAAACCAGAGTACTATATTGAAAAGCAGTCCCCTCTAGACTAGCCACCACAGCAAATTCCTGAAAGACAGATATTTAGCATGTTAAATCTTTAACTGAAATAATTTTAAAAGGTAAAAATAATGCTTATTATAAAGCTATATTATTAAGTTCGCTGTTAATGCTAATAATTAATTTATCAAGTAGCTATTACAAAACTGGGTAATTTTAGAACTTAAGTTCAGCCATTCTGTTTTTGTTTTAAGGTTATGTATTAAAAAATATTATTGTTGTATCCCAATGACAAAAATAGTTTGTTATCCTTAATTTTATAATTAAAACACGAAGCACGTCAAATCGTTGGTGAAGCACTAGGCGGAGTCTTGGTGAAAACCAATTTTAAAGCAAAATAAAGTAAACCGATGCCGGGCTTTACCCTTAAAGCAAATGATTATTAAGTACTTAAGCCTAATAAGAAACCAGGTTAGTATATTGAAAATATTGATAGGTCAGAGCAGTTTTTATAATCGAATAACTTTGAAATAAGGATAAGCTGACGACCGATCCTTTGCAAGTATGCACTTACATATTAGAAGGCAAATTATTTTTTTTTTTTAGTAAAAAGCAGTTTACAGCAAATTCGTAAAAGACAGATTAGCATGTTTAGCATGTTAAACCCTTAACTGAAATAATTTTAAAGCATACAGATGCTTATTACATAGCTATATTATTAAGTTCGCTGTTTACTTATGTTGAATGCTAATAATTTATTAGGTAGCTATTACAAAATTGAGTAATTTTTAAACTAAATTTTAGCTATTCTAATATTTTTTAAGGTTATCTATTAAAAAATATTATTGCTGTATGTCAAAGACTGAAGTTTTATCTAAGAAATTATTTAATAATTCTGATAAAACAATTTAAATAATAATCTAAGATTTTTGTAAAAACATATAATTTTTTTAACATTTAAAACCAAATCGTTATTTTTATTTGGCTTTAAGTTCAGTCATTCAAGAATAAGAAACGGCGTTTCTAGAAAAAAAATGTAGACGTTTTTTTCTCTTCGGATCCTTATATATTTTAGGGTGCTAAACCCGAATCTAAGGTTGCCACCTAGCCAGGTATGAGCTTCACGACAAAATTGCAAAAACCTCATATTTTTGTCACTTTTTTCAGTTTTTTAACTATAACTGGACTATAAGCATTATTTGATGATAACTATGAAATACAACAAATAAAAAGAAACAAAATTGCGTACAAAAACATATAATAACCCCAAACTCTAAAACAATCCATAACGTCGTTAGATCGGTTGTAGAAACGGCATTTCTTGACTTTTCGCTTAAAAGGTATCTACATTAAGGGCGCGCTGATGACCTAATATTATCTTCATACTCCTCCAAAATCAATTATTTTATGATTATTAGGTACGTTCTGGTTCCATTTAACGAATTGGCAAATGTGACTGAGGTACATAGGTCAACGGGCCTTGTAGCTCAAACAAAATTGCACTACTTTTAATTTAAGAGCTATAAGGGTTTAATAAAAGAAAATCTATTAAAAAACAATTATTTACCCGAAATAAAAGCAAAAATATCATCTTTTAAAATTTGCATTTATTCGCCGTCCTCATCTGCAGAATTATCACCTAAAACTACAAGAAAAAAATACTTTAGATAACTATAATAGAAGCAATATCGTTCAGGTTCATTTTTCGTTTTTCAAAATCAAATTTTTCTTTGCACAAAAGACTTATGTATTATTCATAAAAAAAGATAAAACCAAAAATAAAAGAAGAACAAGTCATTACCTGCATCCGTTTAGAGGGACCAGGCTGTAAATTCGCAGCGACGTAATGTTTTCTTTTTAGTCCTTTCTGGTTAGTGGACTGCTCGAGCTCTTAAAGGATAGGCGCTTGTTTCCTCACTGGAAAAAAATAAATTAGGACATTTGAATCTGTTTAAGTATAGTTCCCAATTTACAGTAAAATATCTTTATCATCCTCACTTAGCAGTATTTCTATATTGGAGCAGCTTCCTTCAGAATTCAGTCACTGTCTGGAGCAGTATGGCCCAACCTTTCTGCATCAGCAATGGCCCTCGCAACCCTTCTGGCACTTGCAGGCAATGCGTTTAAGAAGCTTCTCTGAGGCTTTGGATTTTAAGGGTCGTGAGAGGAATCAAGTTGCCTTTAATAACTTTTCATCCCCGTTGCTCAGGTGGTTGAATATTCCCCGGCCATTGCAGTACTTGGTAAAATACCCTGTAAGTATGTTGCTGGGCCGCAGATTTAGTGGGGGTATGGATGCTCCATTTCCGCTAACCTTAAATACTGATGACACATACTGCTTGTACCACACCTTATTAATTGAAGTGATGCGATGGTCGTCGCCATACAAGGTCACTAGGAAAGTTTCTCCTGCCTCTGAAATTTCTTCACTTGCACAGATCCCAATATCATAATTATATTTTTTCCAGTGGAGAGACAAGCGCCCATCCTTTAGAGCTCGAGCAGTTCACTGACCAGGACTAAAAAACATTACGTCGTTGCGGATATACAGCCTGGTCCTTTTAAACGAATAATCTACGAAGGCAATCCTGAGCTTTATGCAGGTAATTACTTCTTCTTCTAATATTTATGGTTTGACCTTGTTTAGACATACTAAATTTTGTCCATAATAAACATAAACAACATTGCTTCTATTATAGATATCTAAAGTCTCCTTTCTCGTTGTTTTAGGAGATAATAATTTTACAGATGAGGACGACAAATAAATGAACATGAAAATTTAAAAAAAATGTTTTTTTTCCTTTTTTGTTTAAATAAAAATTTGTTTTAAATATGTTTTCTTTTATGAAAACCTTATTCCCCTTAAATTAAAAGTAGTATGATTTCGTTTAAGCTAGAAGGCTCGTTGACCTATGGACCTCACTCACGTTTGGCAATTCCTTAAATGTTAACAGGACATACCTAGTAATGATTAAATAATTAATTTTGAAAATATATAAAGTTAATAGAAGGGCACCAGCGCGCAGTAGAATAATCGTTTTACCTTTTTAGCGACACGTTAAGAAATGCAATTTTTTTAACACGATCTAACGACGTTATGGATTGTTCCCGACTTTAGAGTTATTATACGTATTTGTGGAAAATTTTGTTTCTTTAAATTTGGTGTATCATAGTTACCATTAAAAAATGCTTAGATTTAAGTTCTACTTAAAAAACTAAAAAAAAGTGACGAAAATATAAGGTTTTTGCAATTTCGTTGGGAGGCTCATGCCTGGCAAAGGTGGCAAACCTCAGATTCGGATTGAGCAGCCCAAAAGACATAAAGAAACAATAAGAAAAAACTTCTAAATTTTTTTCCTGCAAAAAACCTTTGCTTACTGGACTATTTGGTCAATACTAATTTGCAAGACCATTAGAACACAAAAAAGTCATTTATTTTTTTTACAAAAATTTAACGTACATTTCCGTTTTCATCTTATCGCAAGACATAAAATTACTAGTTATACACAAATAAAGATATGTTTTCTGTTTAAGTATATTAATGTAGTTAAGAAAATAGGAAAAAAATACCTATATTTAAATATGCAGGGTGTAAAAAGTATGATGCCAACGATTTTAATGGGCGATAGTGGAGCTCAAAACAAGTTGAAAAAGCCTAAAACATATAGGTCAAAAGTTAACTGTTTTCGAAATATGGCCTTTCAAAGTTTAAAAAAATTGGCAACACCGCGCCCGTTTTATCGAAGCGAGTCAAGCGTTTTTTCCGAGATTTGCATATTTACACTTTTTTTAAGGAAGGTTTATTTATATACAAAGAATAAAAATTACTTCTTGCAATTTATTTTGATATTTAATTTGAAATTAAATTTATGTAAAAAACAATACATTACTGTTTAGTTAATAATTGTAATTGAAAAATAATTGTACTTACCACAAATAGGCTAAATATTCCTTTTTATAGCACAAATTATTATGTCTTAAAACAGCACTTTTTTATTTTGCTTAAAGAATAAGATTTCTCGGTGGCACACATCTCGTTTTCAAAACTCTTGGACACTACAGTTGTAAATTTATAACATATCCGCATTTTTCCCGATTTAAAAACAACAAAAAATGTCACGACCGTTAAACACTAGCTAGGTAGCTCTGTTTCCAATAGTTTTTTTATTTTTAACTGGGGGGAAATTATTTTATTATTATTATTTTTTTATTTGTAGATTGAGACATTTGAAATTTAGTTTATTTTATTAGCAAATGAATCTACTGATAAGCGATTAAGACAAAAGTTTTAGGTTTTTAGAAATAATTGCTTTCAAAGTTTAAACTTTGACATCGTATAGACAAAAATCTGTCAAGTTTTGACACATATGTTACATGAGCTTTTCGACTTGTTTTGAGCTTCACTATCACCCATTAAAATTATGGCATCATACTTTTTACACCCTGTATATTCTGCATAAAGTTAAAAAAACTATCTTCTCTTATTTGAACAATACAAATACGGTTTCTTATATTTTTATAATTAACTTTAAAGCATTCTTACTTTTGATAACAATATATATTTTTTAAAATATTACTTTTAAACCTCAAAAGTATAAAAATTTGCTTCAAAATATTTTTTTTTTTAATTCACTTTGTTAATTAAAGAGCTCAAGTAAAGCTGACGAGAAACTTTACTGCAAGGGCTTGTCTGCTATCGACTCAACAAGCCCCAAGGAGAAACGTCCCACTTTTAAAAAAGCATCGCCTTCCAGATTTTGTAAATTGCTTAGAAGAGAAAATAAAATTAAAACTCTGAAGATGTGTTTATTGTTTACTGCTAAAAAATATATATTTTTTAAATTGTATGTTAAATAATGTCATTTTATGTTTTTAAACTTATTTATTTTTTTATGAACTCCTCACCTTTAAACCTGGGTTTCGGGAAAAATATACCATTTATACAGATTTTACAGTTCTTCCAGACAGCCTAGGAATTAAGAGGTTTTCCAGATGCACTACTAAGTGTTTTACATGAAAGTATTATTAAATTGTTAAAAAAAAAAATATATATATATATATATATATATATATATATATATATATATATATATATATATATATATATATATATATATATATATATATATATATATATATATATATATATATATAATATATATATATATATATATATATATATATATATATATATATATATATATATATATATATATATATATATATATATATATATATATATATATATATATATATATATAAAGGCTTTGTTACGAAAATACAGGGTGTTCACCACAGAGCTGACATGTGCTTAGAAGTAAAAGGTGAAATTTTTAAAAATGATAAAACCTAGCTTATCTTTTGCCAAACATAATTTAAGAACAATAATTTTTTTGAAAATTAAAATACATATTGGTTAATTATACATTTAGTTTTATTTTTTAAAAAAATTTTTATAATAAAATCAGATGCGTCGTAATTTTTTTAAATCCAAATATCTCGAAAATGGTTGCTCATATCAACTTTTAAAAATGTAATACTGGGCCGTATAAAAAAGTTGTGATTGTTCAAAATAGTAAAAAGACGTGGAGGTGGCTCTGCCTAAACGCCCTGTATTTCGAAAACGAAGGCCTTGCGGACCCATATTGGTAAAGACTTTTATGTTTGTTTTTGGACCCTGACTACGTACCTGAAGTATTGACAGTTTCTCATGAATCACCCTGTATAAAAATAAAATATTTATTTTTCTTTAACCATTATTTAAACATTTTCTTTTTATTCTTGGAAATAGGTTATTAAAGTAAATGGTTGAAGTTTAATGCAACGTTTCGCACATTATTTATTGTGCTTTTTCAAGCGTAAGTATCTAAAAATATATATAATTAAAGTTAAAACAGAACATCACACAATATTTTTTACAGTTTTAAAAACTTATTGTTAAAAATTAAACAATAACAATTTTAAAATCAACATTTAAAAATTTCTAATCTTACACGAAATCAGGTACAAAATAAAATTAATTTAAACAGGATGCCTACCTTGGAGTGGTGATACATTGTAATTACTGAAAAAAATCTGAATTTATGTCTAATTTATTTTTTATTTTATTGATATTTTTTTTAATAAAAGAAATCAAAACAGATAAAGGCTTGCTAATTGCATATTTGTTTTTAGGTATGTTTTATACAGGGAAGTGTTTGCTGTTTTAAAACATCGTTTATACAGTGTGTTGGGTGTATTAATATTTGGATACATACATTTTAGGGATTTATTAGGTTGAAATAGATTTGACTGAGATGGCTTAAATCTTTTTTGTCATTAAGAACTTCTTTTTCTCCTTTTATTTTAATCATTTATTTAATTGCAACTTTTTTTATAATTAGAGTCTTGCGACAGTATTTTAGTTTCTTTAAAATTTAAATTAATTAATATTATTTAATATTAATTTAAATATATATATATATATATATATATATATATATATATATATATATATATATATATATATATATATATATATATATATATATATATATATTATATATATATATATATATATATATATATATATATATATATATAATATATATATATATAATATATATATATATATATATATATGAAATATATATATATATATATATATATATATATAAATATATATATATATATATTACAGGGATGATCAAAAGTCGGGAAAAAAAATTATGTTTTTTGACAAGAATAAAAAAAATACGGTCATATATTTTAATTTTTTTGGATTTTTTAATTACATAATAATTATTTTTTTAACCCCCTAACCAACAGCTATCCACCTTTTTTTTTCAAATGCGAACATTTGTCTTGTGGGGACTTCTCGGAAAGCTTATAAACAACAAGTTTATTGTTTAGAAATTAGAACAACTACTTTAAAAATAAAAGTTTATTTAATTCCATTTCCTATAGGTGACTCAATGACCAATTACTGAAAATGTTCTCCATTCACTCTTTGGCATTCTCTAAGGCGGTAGTAAAAGCTGTCAACAGCATTTCTAATTTTTTAGCTGGTAATTTGTGTACCTCCACTCTAATTTTATTCTTTAAATCTTTAATATTATCTGGTCCGTCCTGGTAGACTCTTTGTTATAAATATACTCGGAGAAAACAATCCAGGGTCGTTAATTCGGGGGATCTTGGCGGCCATTCAACAGGACCCCGTGTACCAATCCAGCGATTTGGAAAATACTTGGTCTAAGTAACCTCGAACATTAATATCTTCATGTAGGCGAGCGCCATCTTGTTAAAAGCAAATTCTTTTATTAGGTATACCTGGATCTGCTTCATGAGGAAACATCTAAGCCAGAGAAAGTATTAAATCAAATGTTAAGAAATGTAGATAGCGTTCGGTAGTAAGATTTTCTTCAAAAAAGAATAGTTCTAAAATCCTGTTGTAAATGATACCTGTCTCTACATTCACTTTCTGAGGATGCTGCGTATGCGCTTCGTAAATCCAATGTGGATTTTTCTGAGACCAAAAGTGATATTTGTGTTTATTAACTACCCCATTTGAATAGAAAGTATCCTTATCCAAGAAAAGTATGTGAAGCGGAAAACCATTGTTTTCGTCACACCGTCTCATAATTTCCTCACAAAATTGCAAATGCCTATCATAATCGTCTTCCAGTACCTCTTGCACAAGACATACATTATATGGGACATATTTCTCCTTTTTTAAGTACCTTCGAATTCTACTTCGAGAAGCATCCTAATTGCGGGCCAATGAAACAGTTGAAGTATGAGAATTATCGGCAAATTCTAATGCTATATCCAATTTTTTATCCTCAGTTAAAGCAAGTGGCTGACCAGTTTTGTACGGTGTTCCTTAAAGTTGTGAAATATTTAACTGACTGTCTCTTGCGAATTGGGATATTTCGCGTTAAATATTGCACACACATTCTTATTTTGGCTCCACGTTCAAGCAATATCGAAATTTCGATACTGCCTTATTAAAAAGCAAAAAATTACTAGTGATTTAGGAAATAATGAAAAATAAAGAGTTCTTTTGTTTACATAAAATGTTGGGTTATTTATATTCATATTTACATTTTCAACAACACAAAGAAAAACTACTTTATTAAATTTTAACTAAATGTTTGCTAAAAAAAACAATGTATATATAAAACCAGTGTCAATTTTTAAATAAAACACAAAAAAAAAATTCTTCTAGAGCGTTAAAACGGGGTAAAAGCAAAAATTATTAAAACAAAAAGGGCATATTTTTTTTCCAAAAAAAAACGGAACTTTACAAACAAAATAATAAAAAGAACCCCAATGTTTAAAGGGGAAGGAACTTTTTGTTAAATTTTTGATGATAACCCCTTTTTTGGGGCAAGAATTTTTTAATTTTCCCAATAACAAATTTAAAGGGGCCCTTAATAGAAACAGTTTAAAGGGTTTTTTAAAAAAGTAATTTAAATTCTTTTTGTGTTCCTTAAAAATTTCAAAAATAAAACCCATTTGTTTTTTAATTTAATTGCATTGTTTGTTTAACCTCAGGTGGAGTTTTTTGGGGGAGGTTTATTTAAAAACAGTAGGTTTTATAAAAGGGAAAATCTTGATTGAAAAAAAGATTTGCCCGTTTACGGGAAACGTTAATTTAAAAAACCCAAAAGAGTGTTTTTAAAATTCTAACGAAATAAAACCAAGAAAACCCAAACGAAAACCCTATAAAAAAAAAGGTCATAACCACAAGTTTTAATATGTTAAAAGAAATCTTATTTTTTCCAAAAATGGGTTTTCAGTTTTTAGAACTTAATTTTTCAAATACCGTAATAAAATTCACCCCAAAATTTTAAATTAAGTTTTATTACTTTCCCACGGGGTTTCTTTTAAAGATTTTGGGGGGTCACCAATTTGTTGTTCTGTACATACCCAAGACGACTTTTGCTTAAAAAAAACCTTGGGTTTTTTACTTAATAATTTATACTTTGGGAAAGGGAATTTAAAGAAAAAAATTAAAGAAATTTGCCAAATTTTTTATATTCGGCTTTTCCTTTGGGGGAAAAAAAATTATTTTTTGGGGGGAAAAAAAAATTTTTCAAAGTTTTGACTAATATTTTTGACAAAGAACCAGAAGGATTTACTGCCATTCGAGCAAAAGAGGACTTTATCTTTTATCAGATTGTTAAAATGGTCTTTGGCTTCTGAAATAGTTTGATTATACTGATTTCTTGCTTGAATGCTTGCCTGGCGGTTTTCGGGACTAGGGTTTTAAAGAGACTTTTTGTAGGCTTGGATTTTTAAAAGTCTGGCTTTGTCACAGGATTTAGAAAAGCATGGTTTGTAATTTGAAGGTTTGGAGTTCTTTTTGGTACGAAGAAATATAGGTCTCAATGCCTAGTTGAATTGTGCCGGTAAATTGTTTGCAAATTTTGAAAATATAGTGAGTGGAAAAGCAGGTGAGATCCTAAGGGTGGGGGGCAAAGAAATCTCTCAGACCATCATAATCCTCCGACTTATAATGCAAGACAGTGCGTGGAGGTGTACATTTAGTTGCCTCCGAAATAATTTTTTTCTTAATTTTCTCAAGCTGTTATAATATTTCCAAATTGTATTTTTAACCAAAAGTATTTTGAAATCCAGATTTGACAACTTTAAACAATTTTCACGCTTTCGATGTTCAAGCAAGGGGAAGCAGCTGCCCCCCCCTGCCCCCCCTTAAATACGCCCATGAACAATTCTTTATATATCCTAATTGCAAACCAGCTTAAATTTGTCTATTAAATTTCTTACTTAATATTAGTGTATGTTTTCTTTATATGAACTACGTAAATAATAAGAACTAATGAAGATATTTTGTTGTAATACTGCTTTAAGAGTTATTTTTGGCAGGTTTATAAAAAGGCGCCATTCTTTAAGGATATACTCTATATTTAAATCCTTTATCAGGCTATCGGTAAGAAAGTACTAATTTATTGTTTTTCTTAAATAATGGCATAAGGCTAGGGTTGCCAGATGTTATCCAAAAGGAGGACATGTCTTCCTTAACCATATTTTGTTTTCCCATCCTCCCTTACCTACGGTATGTATTCTTTTAATATACGTCTTTACAGAGAGTGGATTACATTGCTCAAAGAAAACAAAAACCTAAAATATGACGATTTAGTTCCATGCATTGAGTTCCTGAGCGCCAAAGGTGTAGAAATTGACGATGTTAAACTTCATGATCAGTTTTGGCACCTGATTTCATTTCTTAAATCGAAATCAGATGGTGATGAAAAATACATTTATGTATTATGATTTGAAGTTGCATAAATAACGGGCAACTTATTTCTATGCTAAAAACATTGAATGTTTCTAGAACTTATAAGATAAGCGATTTTGTTTGTATAACATAATATAACGCAAATGTGGAAAGAGTGTTTTCGCTGAATAATACTCAGTGGAGCAAAGAGAGATATGGACTAAGTGTGGAGTCAGTAAAAATTTTTGATTCTTGATCAAAACGACTTTAAATTATGTTTTGTGAAGATTTTTATAAATATTTGTTAAAAAATTAAGTCTTCTTGAAAAAATTGGCAGCTCGGCTAAATATGATTAAAATAAAGTAAATTAAAAAATCATGGTTAAATTGCTAATGTCCTCCCTTTTTAAAAAGTCCTTCCTTTTAGACTTATTAGCCCTCCTTTATCAAATTATCATCTGCAACCCTACATAAGACACTCTTAGCGACTTCTGAATAGTGACTTTTAGTTGGTCATCAAGCAAGATCCACTGTTGTAACCAGAAGTCCAATTATTTTGCCTTTTTGGTAAATTGAATTAAGGTCATTTAATTAAGTTTATGTGTGTTTTTTATCAAACAGTTTGGAAAGAAAGTGAGCTGCTTAGAAATTGACAGATCGTCGCCTTTGATCTAATTCTTCCAAGTCAGGACTATATTTATATGGAGAAAACGGCACAGGCATTCTTAACTAGCTTTGTTTTTTTACAAAAATAGCATTAAGATATATAGTTTTTTGTTTAATTCAAACAATACTAAGCAAATGACTTTTTTTTCTTGGGACAGTCCACGAAGGCTGATGCCTAAGTACTAACGTACCGTGGGTGTCTTCAGTGTGGTGAGAGGGAGTTTGTTCACACGGGACGTAAATTTTTGGAGATTGGGAGGAGAAGGAAAAACTTCTGCGGGCAACAGGTTCCATAGTCTTGACACTCTAGGAATAAAGGAACGAAGAAAGCGGGAAGTTCGGGGCCTCTCTAACTGAACTGTAAAAGGATGATAAAACTTTGCACTACGTGTTGCTCTGTTGGGAGCTGCCAGAGAAGGAATAATACTGGCCAATTCCTCTGAGCAGAAGCCGTGAAAATACCTATAGAAGAGCGACAGATCCCCTACAGCTCGATGATGGGCAAGAAGAGGAAGCCTTTCTGTGAGCGTTGGATCATTAATAAAACGAACAGCTCTTTTTTGAATGGAGTCCAGAATGCTAAGTGTTGTAGGGGACGCCATTATCCAGAACAATATTCTAAAGAGGGTCTGATTTGGGATACATACAGAGTGTACAGATTGGAAGAAAAGAAATATTTTCTGGCTCGAAAGAGGAATCCATTTTTTTTGAAGCTGTCGAAGCTATGGATGAAATGTGTTTTTGCCAGTTGAGGTTATTCTCAAAAGTAACGCCGACTAGATTAAATGACTCTTTGTTCTGCAGAACTTGGCCGCTCATATGTAAGGGATGAGCATTCGCAGACTTTTTTCGCGACAGCGAACATGACTGTGTTTTTGAGGCACTAAACTGAACACGATTTTTGGCGCCCCAATCCAAGATAAGTTTAAGGTCTTGTGAAAGATATCTGCATTGACCTGGCTTGTTTTCAAAATCAGAATTACACTACCTTCTTCATTTGGACAATCGAGCAAAGGTTTGCATCGAATTTGTAGCGCTTACTGTTTTGTCTGTTTTGCATCCTAAATATAACTATACCCTTACCTAATTAGAAAACTAATATCTTCTTCTGGCTTTCAAAAGTAACATTGCCAAAAAAGTCAAATGTTTTTGTTTTTCTACAAACTTTTAAAATATTACTTAAGATGACTAAAAAAACTAATCATCAAAATTTAAGCCTCTAATCATGATATTTACTGGTCTATCATATCGGATTTCAATTTTTTAAACCCGCACGCAGCTTTCGCTTAGATCTTTTAACAATATATCTGAAAATCATAATATGTTTATACATATTTTTTAGCAAATTTAATACCCTACAAAAATTATTTAATTAAAAATTTTCGTCGGACAAGCCGTTTCCACGCGTAATCTTGCCTTAAACATTGATCCAATTTTACGATTTGATTTTTTAACTTTGAAATTTTTATAACTGATAAACCAACTTGCTCCAAAGAAAGAACGACTTATTACTTTATTGAAAATTAAATGTTTTACAGAAAAAGTCTCTTTACATTTCTCATTATTTAAATTAACCCATTAAAAAGCAAAAAAAAAGATACATACATTTTTATTCAAACTTCAACCTTGAATAACTCTTGAATGAGTAAATTTAACGAAAAATGTAAACATATCTTTTTTGTAGAGCATTGAATTTCCTATAAAGTAATGAATCATTTCTCTTAGCAAACAAGCTGGTTTATCAGTTACAAAATTTTAAGTCAAAAAATCAAATCATAAAATCGGATCAATGTTTAAGGCAAAATTACGTGAAAACGAGTTTTCTGACGAAAATTTTTCAATTTAATAATTTTTGTTGGAAATTTAATTTGCTACAAAAATTTGTATATACATTTATTTTTAAATATATTGTTAAAAGATCTAAGCAAACTGCAGTTTAAAAAAATTAAAATCCCGATTAAGGCTCAAATTTTGACGATAAGTTTTTTAGTCATCTTGAATACTAAGAATATTTTGGTAGTTTCATAAAACATCAAAAACATTTGATTTTTCTGGACCAGTCTAATATACATGGTATACAATTTTACGCATTCTTCACCTTTTACATTTTAGAATGAGGCTTTTAGGTCAGGTAATAACTAAAAAGTCCAATTTTAAGTACTTATTAAATTGATTACCAATAATAATATTTTATCATTGGCAAATTATATCCAATTGTCTTTTTATTAAAAGTTATACTTTAAATAAGCTTATAGACTGTCTTTTAGTAAAAGGTGATGTAATTAAATCGTGTTCATTATTCTACTTTTTAATTACTACTAATGAGCCATGAATGTTTAAAGTTAGAAATTTTATTATTTCTAACTTTTAAGATACCATAGTCACAAAATTAAGAAATATGATCGATATCTCATTTTACAAATTATGGCACAAAACTTGAGCAAAGTTTTGCAGATCCAAAAGAGCATCTTTTTAGTGTTGATTACTTTATTTGTTACCTAAACTTTAGAAACTTGTCTTTTACAGAAAAATGAGTAAATTTTACTTTGTGCTTAATAAATAAACGTATATTTTCTTATTTTACGTTTGGGTGTTTATTAAAGTATTTTTTCCTTGAATTACTATTTTATACGTTAATATTTTTAAAATTTAATCATGTTTCTATTTTATGTTAGATTAGATGTTGGCAAAATATAGCTTGCAAAATATTTTTTCTATTAAATATATATTTTTTTTCATTTTACATGTAGTTATATACAGGGAAATTCGGGAAAAAATAGCAATATTTTGGAGCAATTAGGCACTACATAGTTGCCTATTCTGATTTGTCAAATATGTGTTTATTGATTTTATTTGCCAGACTAAAAATATTTATAACATAATAAAAAATTACCAAATGCATAAATTTATTTATTTACGACCAAAGTTCTAAAGTAGCAGTTTACGAATGCCAACGTTGATTTTTAACCCTCTTTAAAGAAGTGTTTGCTGGTATCTAAAAAAGTGGTCTCAAAGCACAAATATTGCTTTAGAACAGGCTTCTTGATTTTACATAAAAAAGAAAAAAGCTTTCATGACACTGTAAAAAATGACCCAAGTAAAGTACTTGTTTACAAACTACTATTACCTACCAGGTGTTTCTTGAGTATTGATTTTAGTACATTATACTTTAGTGGCTGTGTTGAATAACCGTTTTTACTGTGCGTTTCTAAAAAGTTGTTTTACGAGAATATAACTATGTCGCGTAGAAACCAATTGTCATTAGATGCAAAACAGGTTGTAAAAATGTGTATGAAACTTTAATCAGTAGAGAGCTAATTAAGCAAGAAGCTTTAAAAGAAACCTGTCTACTTACAAAAACTCCAATATCATTGATAAGGGATATAATTATAAGTGAAGAATTGAACGAAAGAAAAAAACGTAGTGATTTTCAATCCCACCGAATAGTGATCAGGACATTATAAAAAGGAAAATATATTGTCTATATGAAAACGGAGTTGTTCCTAACTTGGATAAACTGAAAAAGAAGCTATAAGAAGACAAAACCAATATAAATATTAACAGTGCCGCCCTCCATAGAGTTGTTTGTAAAATGGGATTTAAATACCGCAAAATAGACAAAAGACAAGTAGTAATGCAATCGCACAGATTACGAACTTGGATATTTAATTACCTTCAAATAAAGGAAAACGCATTACAATAATACACGCTGGTTCAAAAGATGGATTTGTCCCAAACTGCTTGCTGTTGTCTGCAAAGAATATTAAGGATTCTAATTTGGATTATTATAAGAATACAAGTGCAGAACTTTTTGAAAATCGGTGTTAAAATTATCTTTTAAAAAATATTTCAAACAATTATTGTTATTGTCATGGATAACGCAAGCTACGACAGCGGTCTTCTACGCAAAGCACCTGCTTCATCAAGTTCAAAAACTAAAATTCAGGAATATTTGTTAAAAAATTATATTTATTTTGAAATTAGTTACAAAAAAGCGCAACTTTTGGAAGTCCTTAATTCATATGCAATTAAAAAACAATATGTATGGGCATACTGTCTTACGTCTCCCTCCGTATCACTGTATGTTTAACCCCATAGAGCATTTGTGAAACCAAGTAAAATCAAAAATCAGAGCAGAAAATGTTACACCTACTTTAAGTCCCAGTATAATAAATTATAATATATTTAATTTCTTAATATAATTGTAAGATTATACATACATATATGAGCAATAAATTATAAATCTTTATATTATTAGAGTCCGTCCCTAATGTTCTGTCCTTTTATACCTACTGATCCGCAGTTTTATTGTTGTCGGCAGGTATAATTCATATATAAAGGCAAAAGCTAACACGGTATACTTTGTGACAAACTATACCTTTTTTACAAAATATTTAATATGATATTTTACTTACGCTAACATAAAATATGTACTTTAATATAAATACCCCTTTTTAGTGGACTTGTAAGAATTTTCATGAATACCAACTTTTCTAATATACCCGCAAGATAAAACGACCTTTATCAATATGATTGATTACTGTCTCTTAGGGTGGCTTTCATTAGGTTTAAGCACCAAGGCGATAAACAGGGGATACTACTGGTTGGCATATTAAAGCTGACGTTATTATAAAAAATAACTTCTATACAAACGATTTTTTAAACTAGCAACAAAAAGTTTAATATTTAAACAATTAAAAAATATAAATGTATTAATACTGTACAAGCTATAGTATAGTATTAATACATTTATATATATTTTTTAAAACCTTTACTTTACCCCTGTTTCGGTTGATAATAAGATCAGTTTTTTATAAATTTATATTTACTTTCAAGTATTTTGGGTATTTACCTTTCCCTTTTTAACTTACTCTAAATAGGGCATAATTTGTGATTTACAGAAATGTTTAATTGGCAAGCTAGCCTTACTCGGCTTTATGATTTTGTTCGATATTTTCCATACAATAGCTCCTGGCTTTATTACCTTGAATGGCTATTTATTAAATACATATATCAAATCAATTTAAAATTTATCATTTGGTTTTCACGAAGCTTTATGTAGCAACTTTTTATCGTATAAGTATTGTTCATGTGGCAAATTATTCGATTTGAATGCATAACAGTATAACCAATACATATCATATATAGGTAGCCATAAATACTTTAATATTTTATTATTAATTTGTTAAACTTAACAAGGAACAAAGAAAACTATTGGTAAAAATGGTAAATAAATTAAAAGAAATATTTGAAAATCAGATGCAAGTAAAAAACTAAAAATATTATCTGTAAAATATGGACATACCAACGTAAATTTGTATAACTATAGGATAAGCCTGTTGACGGGTAAAAATTAAACTAACAAACCAATAAAAAAATGTTGCATTTTATTTATATAAGGGCCAAAAACAGGAGCTGCGACCAAATTAAAAATAAATAAAAGCTATAACGTTTAAGCTTCTTACAATATCGATACATTAATTAGTTTTGTTTGACAGAATTGCAATGATTTCATAAAATTATATATAGTGGTCATTTAGAGTCCTCTAAAATTTTTTCAACATCTGTTTAGTAATTTCAGAAAGAAAAATAAAATATAAAAAAAAAACTGTTGTGCACCATGAATTTAAAAATGAATAAAAATACCAATGGTGCTTGATTAATAAAACTAAACAAGGAACTTATTAAGTAACGTAATATCAGTCGCTGAGGTCATGTTTGGTTAATTCGAAGTGTACAGGGTGTCCAAAATTTAGTGTCAAACTCTTCAAATTTAAAAGCACTTGATTTTTCTTATTTTAAATGAGCCCCTGTATATTTTTAAGGTCGTTAGATGCAGAATTAAAAAACAAACATTTTTCTAATTTTAACCCTATCGAAATTCCTAACACATTAAAGTTATTCGTTGAAAACTCATTTTTGGCATCTATTTCGATAGTAATATCACTGGATAAAAATGGTAGGTGGCTACGAAAAACAATTTATTGACATAAGAGTTTCTAATAACGTTGATTATTACCTAGAAATTGGTTAAGTTACATTAATGTTAGCCAAAATTAAAAATTACGTTTATTTAATATTTAAAGGTTTTCTTAAATTAATTTAATTAAATTAATTAATAATAATAATTTACTCGAATTTTATAATATGTCAAAATAAGATTCTGTGAGTTAAATAAACTTCAATGAAATAAGTGTTTTCATAGCCACCTATCATTTTATTCATGAGTATTACTATTAAAATAGATGCCAAATGAGTTTTCAACGAATAACTTTTAATGTGTTAGAAATAGCTAGGGTTATAATTAGAAAAATGTTTGTTTTTTAATTCTTTTATCTAACAACCTAAAAATATACAGGGGCTTACATTTAAAATAAGAAAAATAAAAAGTGCTTTTATATTTGAAAAGTTTGACACTAAATTTTGGACACCCTGTACAGTTCGAATTAACCAAACATGACCTAAGCGACAGATATTACGTTACTTAATAAGTTCTTTGTTTAGTTCTATTAATCAAGCATATTGGTATTTTTATTCATTTTTAAATTCAATGGTGCAAAACAGTTTGTAATATTTTTTTCTCTGAAACTACTAAACCGAAGATGACAAAATTTTAGGGCATATAAATGACCACAGAGGTACCTAAATATAAAAAAAATGCAGAGCGTCCATTTAAAAATGCACCATCTGACGTCTACTTTGTGACATGTATGACCAAAATTATTTCCTGAAATACACCGTGGAGTTAAAGGTAATGTCGGCAAAATATGAAAATTACACAGTGAGTAATAAATGAGCTACATAAGACAGGAGGTGAGCTGCAGGACCCTGTATATTGTGTATATATATATATATATATATATATATATATATATATATATATATATATATATATATATATATATATATATATATATATATATATATATATATATATATATATATATATAAATATATATATATATATATATATATATATATATATATATATATATATGTATATATATATATATATATATATATATATATATATATATATATATATATATATATATATAATATATATATATATATATATATATATATATATATATTTTTTTTTCCTATTCGATGATTAATTTTAAAATGTTATTCTTAAGCACGTTGTATCTGACCTTTAAGATTCTTGAACTAAAGCAACCATTAAACTTTTAAATGGTTGCTTTAGTTCCAGAATCTTAAGGTCAGGCTCTTTCTTAAAGTAACATTTTAAAAATTAATCATCGAATAGAAAAAACCCTATCAAAAAGGACCTTGACCAGAAGATGGTAGGTACTGTAGCAAACGTAAAAATCAAGAAAATCCTGACCGGATTTCACTGCCAAAAGAAGACGCATACAGTGCTTTTAAAAAGAACGACAAGAAGATGCAGATCTTAAAAACATTGTAAAGCTTAAAACAAAAATTTAGAATGACTTTCTTCTCAGGAAGTCTCTTTAAAGTCTCCGAAACATAAGGGTTACTGGACCAAACGGGGTTCTTTGGTTATGAAAGGGAAAGTTCTGAAGGTAAAATTCGTACATATCAGAGAGTAATACCAACCAAAAAAATCCTGAATTATTGCAAGCCTTGCACAATGGTATGGAAGGTGGCCATTTAGAATTACAAAGACTCATAAAGGTTTAGAAGAGTTCTACTGGCTGGGGAAGTTGTGCAGGTGTAAAAGACTGGTGCATAATTTGTAAGGACTGCGCCTTCAGCAAAGATCTAAAACACACATCATGGTAAGATTAAAGCAATATAATGTGGAGGCACCTTTTAACAGAATTGCCATAGATATGCAGACCATTTTCAGTAGGTAAATCCGGAAATTGCTATACCTTGGTAACAGGGATTACTAAGAAAAGTGTCCGAGTTTACAATGCCAAATCAATAAAAAATAACTGTTGTTAACGTATTGTTTCAACAATGAATTTGTCGATATGGATTACCAAGTAAAATATATACCTATCAAGGCAAATATGGCATTTCAAAACCGGAATCACACTCCTTCATACTCCAGTCAGATTGGATGGTCGAGAGATTTAACAGAACTTTTGATAACTATTTAACAAAGTTACAAAGACAACTATATTTAGCCGTTTTTTATTAGCCTACCGCTTTCCAATTTAAGAAACCATCATTTTAAAGCGGTTGTGCCTTCTAGTTGTCTTCTTACTTGACGACCTTCTACCAATGAGAAGTCAGCAGAAGGTTAAGTAAGTCAGCTCAGTAAACAGCTGCAAAGAGATACACAAAGGGGATTCGTAGAAGCTTTAAAAAGAAAGTGTCCATATAAAGTCCCGCTATTACTTGAAAGCTAACCGTCATTTTTATTCTCTTTCACGATATTATAAAGGCGATAGAAAACTTCACGGGGTGTCAGGGGTTAGTCGACTTTTAAACCGTTCAGTTGATGATAGAAAAAATTAAACGGTTGGCAGGGCGGTTTTTGTAAATTTTGGTGCCCTGGGCTATAAACCAATTAGCGCCCTAGGGCCTAGGCATTGAAATTTTTAAATATGTTTATTTATTTTATTAAGATATAAATATAATTATTTTGTTAAATAAAGTTCCCGTTAACCTACATTTCATTTTTACTTAAAATACACAGAAGCCTAAGGATAACAAGAATAGTGACGGCATCTCAAATAATTTTTTATAATAGAAATAAAAAAGAAACAGCATTAAATTATTATTTTTTCTTTTGTCAATAAATTTAATTTTATTTGCGTTACAATATAATACATAAAAAATTAAAATAATTTATAATGATAAAAATATTGTAATAAACATCAAAAACATTTTTAACAAAATAGCATCCACAGGCAACTATACTTATTATTATAATTATTATCATAAATTGAATTGATGTATTAAATAATAGACTTTTTCTGGTTTATGGTTTAAGCGAATTAATTAATTATTAAATTTACATCTATTTTTCTAAATAATCCAATTCTATAGAATTCTAGATTCTATAAATTTTAACGACTTTTTTAAAGCGAGACAAATGAGTACGTCGGAAATAGAATAAATTTAAAAAAAGGCAAGCTCAAATTCTTAAATTCAAATAAAAACATTAATTTTTTTGTAAACATTTTTGATGCTTTTTTTTTGTTGTTTTTTAAAATCAATTATTTTATGTTTTCTTTTGCCAGCTTTTCCTTGTATGGTTAATTGTTTGTTTTTTGTTTTGCTTTTTTCTCTATATATTTATGGAAATAAATAAATAAAATAAAATCACCAAAATGTATTAATTTTAAATTTAATAACAACTTTTATCACATTTATTAGCTTCTACTATCGAATAATACACTATAAACCCCAATAATAACAATTTTAAGTTAAACAGCGACTTCAGTCGCAGTTAAAAAAGAAGCAGCGACTTTTAAGTCACCGTCACCGATATACCGGTGATTTAAAAATCGCCGTCAATCTCATTTTTAATATGCATGAAAAGGGTGACGCGAGCCACAGGCGCTATCTCACTCAGCGGTTTTACTCGAGGTGTGCATTCATGATTTCCTAATTTATTAATTGAGATATGGAGATTTAAGGAGAATATTTAAAAATTCTCATCTTTACGTTGTGACGCCCCTTAAGTTATGGCGCTCATAGGGTTAGTATAACCTTGACGGTTGTGTAATGTTTTGTCAACCTGATTGCTTGTAAAAGGTGTAGCCGACGATTCGGGATTCTACGGAAAAATATATTATAAAAAAAAATTGTTTAAAGTTTTTAAAAGTTAGCCTTATTGAAAACCACTTTTAGCAAATTAAAAGCTTCATCTTATTTTATTATCAATATGTAAAAACGGTTTAATAGCTTAAAACAATTTTATTATCAAAAAGAAGAGGTCACATTTTTTTTGTTCTATTTAATTAAAGCTGCTTTAACATACAAAACTCATTTGTCGATTTAAAAAATAGATATTATTAATATACTGGCTTATGAGATAGTTTTTATTTATTTTTAATTGAATAAAAAGCTTTGTTTTGAATCTTTGTGCTAACTGGATGTCACTCTTTTTATAAGATTATCAGTTAATTTTTTTCACAAACAATATTTTATGATTGTGTCCTTAAGAATAAACAAAGTATCATACTACATTAGATCTATTATAACATTATCAAGAGATAGGATACACAATACATTTTACAAAAGCAAAACAAATGAAACCCATTATGCAATATTGAACGCGTATATTATAAAAGTACTTAAAATAAAAATAACGATAACCTCTGTATATTGTTATGAAGTAAACTGGGATTTCATCCCTAAAGGCCTCTACCACATAAAGCACTTTACTAAGGGACTTGAAGCCTCTTTTTACCAACTGTTTTTAAAATATTTTAATTAGTGAATATAGTTGGCTGTAACTTGTAAAAATTCATATTCGAAATATGTAAAAATCAAACAAACTTCTTAAATTTTTACCCATATTATATTAACTATAACAATTTTTCACTCCGCGGTTTCTCAGATATTACAAAGGTAGTTAACAACTAAAAAAAAATAGGTTCTACTATTCATGCAATGTAAAAACTTTTTTACGATCCTTGTAAAGTTTTATTATTGGGAAATTCACAAATTCAAAGGGGTCTTAAATTGCCTAAATAGTAGTATATAATTGGATATTAACTAGTTTTGTTCTATCTGAAAAAGCCGCAGTGTCAGTGAACCAAATTGTTGTGTTTAGTATAAAGTTAGTAAAAAAGTTGTAAGTGTGTTTATTACATATTTTTAATATTTTTATTATTTTCTACAGTTTATCCTATTATAAAAAATAATTTAAATTATGTATTGATTTTTATGTATCCATATTGAAAATAGGTTTTATTGAGAAAAAAAAATGTAAGAGGCCTTATTTTGCAGAGAAGGAAAAAATCATAAATTCAATGCTTTAAATAAACAAAGTGGTTATTTCATTTCCCTATATCTAAGGACCTAAAAACCAATTTATTTAACATTTTTAGCTTAAGCAGCGGCCATTTTGGTTTTGACGAACACTTTGCGCTTTTTCATACTTAAGATTCTTGAGGAACTAAATTTAAATGTCTCTACAAGATATTTTTATGATTAGAGGGTCCCAATACTGGCATAAAATAAGACCACGTAAAGCATAATATTATATTAAATTAAAAAAATATGAAAGCGCAATATGAAACTTCTAACAATATTTTAATCTGCCAAAAATATTGCTCTAAACTCTTCTTTGTTACTTTTTTTCTTAGTACAATGCATAATACATTTTTCTTTTTCTAGTTACATTACACACAAGAACATCAATTTGTGAAATTTGGGATGTTTATCTTTAACCCAATCAGAGTTATGTTAAGTCAAAATTAAGGATTTTCAAAAAATTATTTTTTGAAATGGTTTTAAAATTAATATTATTTGTGGTTGTACTACTAACGTATACTAACAAAAATCAGAATGAATTTGGCTCTCGTTTTACTTAGAAAAAAAACAAGAAGTAAAATTTCGCTGGATTCTATATGCAAATTGTCCTGTTATTATAACATAGAAAAAGGACGGGTAAAAAGGCAGCAAAACCTTAATTTTTTCTTACCAAATGATTAACAAGGCAGTTTTGGTTTATTTTTAAGAACAAATACTTTTAAAGTTAAATTGGTTTTTAAAAGCCATTGCAATCACAAAATTAGGCAGGTACATCAACCCCAAAATGACCACCATAAATTGATAAGATCTTGTGTTGACAATTTAAAAAAAAATGTTTTCTTTACTTTTAAGATATAGGAAAAACAACTGATGAGTTTAAATATTTTTAAGAATGGTCAAGCAACTTTTGGGCCTCTGTAGATGTTCTTATATTTATTTTATTAGAGTTTATTTAATAAAACTATTCTAAAACAGATTTTATATTATTTATATTTACGAAACCCTTCTTTACTTTTATATTTTATGTTATATAAGAAGGTGTTAACATATGATTCTAAGGCGTAAATTATAGTTTTTAAATCTACTCGATCGGCAGAATTGCAGTAATCGCTGACCCAGCTAAAAGTGCAACGCAAGCAATAAGTAACATATAAATAGTAGGCTTAAAATAAAATTACGTTTAATTCTAATTTTCCTTTTATTCGATTAATTAATAAGTGTATTATAATGTAGATTTAATTAGAGGTCTTTTAAATTAGTACTTGTGACGTTTTAACCCTTAACTGGCGCAGTCGATATAACAGTGAATGGGTCCTTAGTTCTCGTCGTCATTTTTTAAAGTTTAATCGCTAATTTTCATGTTAAATTTTTCATATTTTGGGAAACAATTAACAAGTTTGCCTGCGAAGATAAGTAATAGTGTTTAGTGCTTAAATTTGCATAAAGTTAGCATTTAACTGCAAATTAGTCCCCAGCAAAGTGAAGTTTTGGTATTAATCTTTGTGAAAATGCAAGATGGCGTCATCCTTATATTGTAAATAATCTATGTTAAGAAGAACACTCTCACAACTTGGTACCCTTAGTCTGAACGAAATTTTACCCCTTACTAGCCCCCCCCATACTACCTCTGTTTTAACCACTAGAATTTGACTGTTGAAGCACTGCTGGAACAATACCCACGTCAACTGCTTTGGAACTATATGGCGTTCCAAGGAATATTAAGCAAGTTAAGAAGACGTGTAAGAAAAGTTTTCTCGACCTATGGGAGTCTAAGCTGGCCTACTGTCAAGAAACACTTAGACAGACCAAAGAAACAAAACTCACTTACCAGGGACCTCATTAAACTGTGCCAAGGTCCTAATAAAACTCCATAACAGTTCAATGCAAAAATTATGAGTCTCCTCACCACCGTATTAAACTACGTCAAACTAAACAATCACAATAAAACCGTAAGCAAAAGGACTTTTACAAACAACAAGCCACCTTTCTGGCAGGACCAAAGTCACAACCGTTCAATAGACTATGCCTGTTATTCAACCACCCATATTCCAACCAAGCCAATCTACGTACTAAGACCTGTCCAACGTAATGTATGGACCAGTCCACCAACCAAAGCCAACACTTATAAGTGCAACTTTAAAAGCTGTTACACGACAAAGCTCAAACTTCCAACCTCCACAACAATCTAACCTTAAGTATACTTTGAAGAACTTTCTAATAATGAGAAACAGGATGAAACCTGTTAATACAAAGTTTTTCTACTTTGAAAAAGCCGCTTGGAGATACAACAACCAAGAAATCCAACATACTTATAACTAAGAATATTTTCAAAACTTCGAGAATAAAGTCAAAAAACTAAATTTTTGAGAAAAATTAGGAGTAAAGAAAGAAAAGTAGTTAAGTTACATAGCAAAAAGAAGCTTTTAAACATATCAATATCTAATCCACCTCTTAAGCTCCTAATCGACACCGGCGCACAAATTATTTTCTTAATCCTGATAACGCATTAAAGTACTATTGAAATAACATTCAACATGAACCCTTCGTTGTAACTTCCATATTCCAAAACCACTCGCAAGACTACTGCACCAAAATCACTATATTTTCTGAGTTTAATTCGGATGCCCAAATCTCTTTAAATTTCATAAAATATTTGATGGTCTTATTGGCCTTGATTTTAAAAGCTCCTAAAATCTATACTAAAATCTACCAGTCTCCAAAGTTTTTACCGAACACTCAGTATTACACAGTGAGTATTACAGAAACAAAAAACCTAATTATATTTCATCAACTAGAACCCGACTCAATAACCCAAACAAAACTAGGAAATAATTATGCTGACAACACAAAGATTGCAAGGATCAACTATAAAGAACCTCTTACTACAGCCTAGTCAGAAGTAATCAACACAACCACTGAAGCAATACAAGTCGACCTAACAAAACTAATAGAGAACTGCGAAATTGACCTGGACAAATTTTAATTGTACATGGCGGATATTTTACCCTGAGAACCTAAAGACCATTTACTATTTGAAGAAAATTCGGTTGGATTATCTCCAACCAAGAAGAAGAAAAGGATTTAAGAAAATTATGTAAAAAGTACGTTAACATCTTTTACTATCCAGATTCTCCACTGACCTTTATCAACCAGATACAAATCACATATGAACAAAAGATGAGATTCAGCTTAACAAGATCATATCAGAAACTTACATATCCACAAAGAAGAGGTTAAACAGCAAATCATTAATGTTGGATCAAGAAATTATTAGACCAAGTTAGTCACGTATATGGATAATACCAAAAAAAAAAAAACTCGTTGCTTCTTGAAATATCAAATGGCGAATAGTAGGGCTGAGGATGCTGAAGAACACTATTGATAATAAATACCCAATCCCCAAAATAACAGACATCTTGGACTAGCTTTTCAGATGCGGTACTTTGCAACTCTTCACCCAAGCAAATGAATTTCTTCAAATCGAAATGGCAGCGGAAGACTTTCAGAAAATCGCCTTTAACGTAGAAAGTGGCAACCATAGATATATAAGCAAAGGGAGATATAACCGTTCATTCATAAATTGGCTTTGTTGTGTATCAAACATTCATAATGTGAAAAGAACCCGATAAAAAAATTCCCTGCAGGCAACGTCACCGATGTTTAGCAGCGCAACCCGTGGTGGGCCACCAGTGGCGTAGTTCGTTTCCAAAACTATTTATCTATAGAAAATTACTAACATATATTTTTTTAGTATATTATCCAAAAATAGCTATTTTATGAGACTCAGTCAAATAAAGTGCCATGACAACTTTTTTGGGCTGTTTCAGACTGCTCAAAGTAAATAAAACCTATTGGTTCAAACACAATAATTAAATATTTATCACATAAAGCGACACTTCTAGAAAACTGGCAATGTTAACCGTTAACCATACATAATAAAAGCTTAAATCTGTTTTTTAACCTTATCGCAATTGCCCGTGTTTTTATCTTTATCGCTATCACACCGATTTTTATAGATTTACTTTTATGTCATAAAAGGAATAACAGATCATCTGACAGCCACCCTTAAAGTCCACTAATTAGATAAAAAACGCATGGAATACCATTTTGTAAAAGTGAGAGGAGGAAATTATTAGACCAAAAAATGTTTAGTTCAGTACGAATATCAAAATATAATTGGATGTTTTTGGGAAAATTAAAATTTGGGATTTGGATTTAAATATAAAATCTATTTTTAGGACCCTTTCTTGTAAATAAATTTCATTTTTCTAAATTGAATAGGTATTTTTAACTTCTATGTTTTTAATGTTTTTTGATAACGAGAAAAGAAAAAAGGTGAGAAAAAATTTCACTGTTTTTTGCATATAATTTATTGTATTCAGTAACAATATTAAAGTATTCTTAACTAATCCAAAAATATTTAACTAACTATTCATTTCTATTTGTGATAATATCACAGGGTTTAAAATAATCTGAAAGATTTTGGCAATTTGTGGTAACTGCATATTCTTTTCAAATCCAAGTAGGGAAAATCATAATTTTTTTCTCTCCGGGTCAACAGGAAGCCTTAAAACAACGTCAATGAAGTGAAGTTTTATAAAAGAACTGTTTAAACTTACCTGTAAAACGAAAGATTTTTGCTACGAGGATTCAGTTTTCCACCAATCTGGCACTTCAGAACCATTTTCTAGTCTGTTTATTAAAAATAATACATAAAATATTAAGAAAATATTCTTATAACCGCACTTTAAAAACGATCTCTCTCTTAGCTAGTTTAAACAAAATGCAACACCGCCTCACAACACAAATAAAATTTAACTAGCTGATCGACGACCTTCGTGACCGTAGCGTACAGAAACTTATGAATAAACTTCAAAAGCAGTATTTGCCCATCTTGACTAGATAATATTCCTTTTATGATTATTTTTGAGAATAGTATTAATAAAAACGTAAAAATCAACTAAAAACATATTTCTGTCGCTGCTACTAAGTTGTGCATAACGACATATTATGATCTGGGCTCTTTAAGAATTTAAAAAGGGAAATATTAATAAAGCAATATCCTAAAATTTGCCAATAAAGGACAATTGGCAAGGGTGCATATGTATCAAGCACGTTTGACCATCAAGTGGTCTAGAGAGGTAGAACTATTTTAATGTTTGATTGCTTTTTTAATTATAAACAGTTTTATCTCCTTTGCTTATATATCTATGGTGGCAACTATGAACAGTACAGTGCTAGATATTTCTAGGACAAAACCAAGACAGTTTTTAAGAAAAATTAGCATTACTTATATAAAGGTAACCTTTGTTGAAGGGCTTTTTGAGTAACATTTATAGAAGTTAGGTGTAGCAAGCATAACTTTTAAAAAGTAAATTTTTAAATATGTCCTATACCAACGAAGAACTTTGGAATGTTATAGTGCAGACAATAGAAATGTGTTTACAGCCGTAAACAATTGCATGACACTTACCCCATGTGGCAAGCACCAAACCAAATGTATTTTTAAATTTTGTAGCTAATTTTAAAACATGTGAAAGTTTTAAACAGTCCTAATCTAATAACTATAACAACAATACAAAAACAAGATAACATTCGTGACAATGAAGTAGTAAATTATTTTAATGTGAACCCAACTCTATCGACCAAAATAAGCAGTGCAGGTTTTTTAAATAAGTATCACATATGTATATAAGGTTACAATTTTCAAGGCTTGTTGAAGGCGATATTTTAAAGAAGACTTACCTTTTTGTTACTTGTACATTTACCAAATACCAGGAAAATGTAAATGTTAGCATTGCCATTATATTATTATGAAGTAATAGAGATACGGTATTTTACCAACTGTGGAATCCATAAATGTTAGGTGTAGTAATAATTATAAAATAGTTTTTTAGGACACAAGAAGACAAGGACACTTTTTTTAGCAGAATATATTAACTTGTTAACAATATCCAGATATTTTAGTCAAAGATTATTACAATTACACCTTATGTCTGCTTACCAAAGGGTATAGACACTGCCCTACAATTTTATCTTATATTTAACTCTTTAAACAATTACATAAAATTTTTTTATGATAACTGCTTCTGTTATACGTTCCACTGTTATAGCTTTAAAAAAAGGAAAATATTAAATCTCAAAACTTTTTTTGTTAAATGGGTTATGTATTACACAGAACTTCCTTTTTATATAAGCGTAATATAAATTTTTGTTGATCTGACAACTTTAATTCTCTTTTAAAAAGGTAACTGAAGTTGAAAGATATACTTTCTGGACTAAAATACATAAAAAAGGAAATGAAAAAAAACTTTTTTTAAACGTGTTTTACTGCAAGTCTTTTTTTTTATTTAAGTAAATGTGGAAAAAAATTATAAAAATACTTACACATTGCACGTATTAGGTGGTATAAAAGTTCAACAGATTCGTTGTAGAAACCATTTAGTATAAAGTATCAAAAGCAGGAGTGGTAAATATTTAATGTATAATCGTAGTTTGGAAAAGTTTGCTTATTTTTATTCAAAGTTCTATATCTTAAAGTTTGCATAATACATAATATATCCTCTATAAGAGAATATCATTATCCTATTTTTGCAAAAATTTTTAAATTTCCTTGCATTGTATGAAATATAGCTTTATATTCATAAAACAAATATTTTTAAAATGTTGCTTTAATCAATAGCAAAAACAACTTTAAACAAGTATATTATATACAGAATGGATTTTCTAAAGTGATTTAAATTTTATAAAATCCATTTATTTTTAAAAAAAAAAAAACAAATACGCCAGCTAGAAAAGCCTAACAGTATGGCATGTACTTTGTTTGGAAGAAGTTTTGTTATCGGAAATTATTAGCCAGTAGAATCGCAAAGGGGAAACAAAATAATATTTCCTTTATTAGGTTATCCATAATAATAAAACTGGGTATACTAAAAAGCCTGAAAAGGGCCGAAAATAATGACAACTTTTAACGCAACACACTGTAAAAATTCAATAGAAAAAAAGGGGATCAATATTACGAAAAATGTTTTTTTTTTTAAAACTATGAAAAAAAACTAAAATATACTAGCTAGGGAGAGAAGCCTTACAGCAAATAATATAATTAACCACGGGTTTTTTTAAAGGGAAAAACCCGAAAAAAAAATTAAAAAAAGGGATTAAAATACTTTGAAAAGTATCTAAAAATATGGGTTTAAACGAAATGTAAAATTTACGCGGGGTTTAGCTAAATAAAGAAGCATATTATAATATTATAATACCAGAAAAAGTAACATTAGCTTAACGGTGATGCAGACCTTACATGATTTTCAGCTAAAAACATGTTTATAATTGACAATATAATAATTAGATATAATAAGATTAAACTAACAAAAAAATTATACTTACACATACTTATACTGGACATGTATTTTCCGGTTTTTAATCCGCATCCACCCTCGGTCCCCAAATTTTTTCTAAAGTCAAAAAAACGGGTTTCCATCCCCCGACATTCTTATAACCAG